>CM028130.1:700657500-700817500 GCA_016271365.2 Neoceratodus forsteri
AAACTTCAGCCTAATTTCAGATTACTTAATAGCACCAATCATCTTTAGGATTAGGTAACTTAGAGACTGGTTGTTTTCCATTTTCATTACATTATGTTTTATTTCATTAGTATAATAGCTAGTTTCCGAAGACTTATAGCTCCAATTCCTTCTTACAGGTATCCTATATGGACCAGAGCTTCTTATTCATTTCCACTGTGGACCCCTCTCCTATCTTCTCTCCCTATCCACAAGGGGGGGGGGGTTAAATGGGTGAAATGTCACCAGAAGAATCCTTTTAATCCCTTTACCACTCTCTCCAACTCTCGTTCGATAGCTTTATATCCCTAACCCTGTTTTGAATGCGTCTTTTCTTCTCTATTTTAGTTTCTCACTTATAAAATTTCAGGTCCCCCCTTCCCCCTTCTCTGTCACTCAAGGACAGCTCCCATCTGTTTTCGAACTGTGGTCGATTTTGTCTGAGTGAGTAGGTAACCCTCTCAAGCGTTTTTACTCCATCGACCAACTCTTTCCATTCCTCCAACGTAGGGGTATTAGGAACAAGCATTCTTCTGGAGATCCCCTTTCCTGCTGCGGCAATCAATATGTTCCAGAGATACCTTACTTCCTTTCCCTTAAGATTTTCAGGGTACAACCCTAAAATCATATGTTCAGGTCCCAGTGGAGACTCTATGCCGAACATTTCCCCCATGTGCTTTTGAATTTTCGCCCCAAATTCCTTTAACTCAGGGCATTGCCAAAAAATATGCGTCAAATTGGCCACCCCCGAATTGCAATTTCTCCAACAACTAGTGGAATTAGATCTCTGCCACCCAGCTGTCTGAGAGGGAGCCCTAAAGAAACGTACTCTTAATTTTCATAGAAATTCCCTCCACCCCGGAGATGATGTTGTACTCCATGTATTTTGCCACATTCTTATCCAGTCTTTACTACTTAGTGTAATCCCCAGTTCTCGTTCCCATTTTGCCTTAATATATTCTGTTGTGTATTGGAGATCTTTTATATAGTTTTGATGCAAAATAGAGATAGCTTTTTCTCCCCTACTCGAATTCCAAATTAATTTGAATGTGTTCGGTACTAGAGAACCACACCCTCTTTTAATTGAGATATTCATTTCTGTTGCTATGTAATCTCTCATCTGGTAATAGTAAAGTAACTCTCCCCCTTTCCAACCAAATTTAGTCTGTGCTTCCCCAAACGATATAACCTGGTCTCCTCTGAGGAGCTGCCAGGGGACTACATAGCCCTGTCTCTCCTGTTTTTTGTACCATGGGTTTGTGGCTGCCCGATTCCTTTCCGTATTTATGGACCACCAGGTGTATTTCCACAGGTAGATCCTGGATAGTCCTCTCACAAGTCCTTGCCTATAACCTTGTATAGCCGTTTCCGTCCCCCGATAAGGAGTTTTCACCCACTTCGCCCCTGGATTTAATGTCGTGCACTGTGCCAATAAGGAGGGAGACAGGTTTACAGCTAGGTCCAACTCCTTCCATCTGGCCCCATAGCTCGGATGTTGTAATAACGAGACTATTCTCGTCTGAGTTGCTATCCAATATCTCACCCGAAGGGGGACAGCAAGCCCTCCCACGTCTTTGGGTAAGTATAGGGTTTGCTTTCTAATCCTGGGTTTTTTGATTAACCAGATGAAATTCCCAATAATTTTTGGCCACTATCCTATCTGTTTAAATGATATTGGGGTGGGTACACACTGAAATAAAAACAGAAAACGTGGGAGTACATTCATGTTTATTGCTTGTACCCTTGTCGTAATGGAGACCGGGAGAAGTCTCCACTTTCGTATATCCTCCTGTATCTGTTTCACCATTGGCGGATAATTTAGTTGAACTAGTCGAGTAGTTGTTGTTGCTAATCTTATACCCAAGTATTTCATATGTGGCAGCTCCCATTTCATAGGGTAACTGGCTTTAAGCTCAGAGGTTGGTTGGAAATAAAGTTTCAATACCTCTGTTTTAGTTTCATTGGGGGTGTATCCAGAAAGGGATGAGAACACCCTTAAATGTTGGGATAAGCTTGGTAAAGACGTCTCTGGTTGGGTTAAATAGAGCAGGATGTCGTCTGCATACAAAGCTAACTTTTGCTGGGTCGCCCCTATTTGTACCCCCCCCCCGTATCCCCCGATTTTCCCGAAGCCCCTGGGCCAAGGGTTCCAAGTATAGGGCAAATAAAAGTGGGGAAAGGGGGCATCCCTGTCTCGTTCCTCTTTCTAATACAAATATGTTAGAATGGTGTCCATTCACTCTTACGTATGCCTTATGGGTAGCATATATCTTTCTAATCAGGGCCACAAACTGTGCTGGAAAGCCAAACCGCCCAAGCACCGCCCGGAGAACGATCCACAAGACTATCAAAAGCCTTCTCCGCGTTTAAGCTGAGAAGGATAGCAGGTTGCCTAGTGCGGTTAAGATGGTCCAGAACATGTGCAGTCCTCCTTAGATTATCTTGGGCTTGCCTACCTGGAATGAACCCTGTTTGATCTGTTTGTATTAACATTGGCAAAATTTGTTGTTCTCTACGGGATATTATTGCCATAAATAGCTGGTAGTCTGTATTAAGAAGGGAGATGGGTCGATAAGAGGGGCATAATTTAGGGTCCTTACTCTCCTCAGGTATTACCGAAATGACCGCCTGTGACCAAGATTCTGGAGGGCAAGCTTCTGACGTAAGGGTTTCGTTAAATACCTTTAACAATAGTGGGGCCAACTGTTCTTGAAAATGTTTATACATCTCAGCGGGGTATCCGTCTGTCCCTGGACATTTATTTGCTTTAAGTTTAACTATTTCCTGTCTCAATTCTTCACTGGTAACCGGTTTCGTAAGTTGACTTTGTGCCGATTCTGCGATTGTGGGGAGGGAGATCTTCAAATATTGGACCATATTCAGCTCTTCTGGGGGTGGGGGGGGCCTTGTAGAGTTCCCTGTAATAGGATCTAAAGGCTTCTGCTATATCTGGTGTAGTTTGTTTAATATCTTTACTTTGTGGGTGTTCTACTTTGCTATGTAAGCTCTTGCTTTTTGGATGCGTAACCTAGCTGCTAGGATTCTGGTTGCCCTGGGGCCACCTTCATAATATTTTTGTTTAATATATAGCAGTTTCTGTGCGATATAATACTCCAGTTCCCCATTTAATTCTTTCTTTAGTTTGCTTAATCTTTGAAACACCTTTTTATTATATTTCTCTTAATTTTGCTTCCCAGGCATCTATTTCATTCCTCAGGGATTCCACCTTTCTCTCCCTCTGTTTCTTTTTATACGGCGCTATGGATATTAATTTTCCCCTCACTATGGCTTTTATCGTGTCCCAAAGGAGCGTCGAGGTTATATCTGGGGATGTGCTTTCTTCTATGGCTTGTTTGATGGCGTCGTTCACCTGCTGCTTAACCCCCTTGTCCTGTAGCAGGGAGACATTTAGTCTCCGGAACGTTTTTTCCGAAAGCCTCCCAGATCTACCTGAAGGAATATCGGGGCATGGTCTGAGACTATCATGCTCCCCATCCAACTATCCTTTACTTTGGCCATCAATTCCTTTGGCAGCAGAAAGTAGTCTAGCCTCGAGTAACTTATGTGGGGGTGAGAAAAAGGTATAGTTCCTTTGTTTGGGATGTCCTGCTCTCCAAGAATCCACATAGCCTGTTTCCCCTAGGAATTGCACTAATTTCTTTGCGACCCCTCTCTCTCTTCGCCCACTCGGCGTCGTGCTGTCCACATTGGGGTCAAGTGTTATATTTAAATCCCCTCCTAAAATAACTTGCCCTTCTGCCCATTCCTGCAATTTCAGCAAAATATTTCTGTAGGTTTGAAAATTTGTATTGTATTGCATATATTGAAGCCAACGTTAACATTTTCCCCTGATATTTACCTTTCAAAAAACACATATCTCCCATCAGCTTGTTTGTCTATTACTTCAAATATTGTTTTCCTTGGTATTAATATTGAGACCCCTCTTCTCCCCCGCCCATAAGATGCACTGACCTCATAATTGAAGCCCATTTTCCCCAGTTTGGTATGTTCTAGAGGGGAGAGATGCGTTTCCTGCAGCAAAATAAAATCAGGTTTCTCCTTTCTGAACCACGCTAATACTTTGCTCCTCTTAATCGGGTTCGTCAGCCCATTGACATTGATTGAACATATTACAGTGGTTTTATCCATTCTTATATCTTTTCATATCTTTCCATATAGTATCACCTCCTTTATCCCTATTCCTTCGTGATCTCTCATACAATGTTCTTAACCAGCAGTTTAGACATGTCAATTTCACTCAAATTATTTTCACGTGAATTAGGCTTAACCAACTTTAAAGCGAACCTTAAACACATGTAGAACACAATTAGAATACCTATATCCCCTTTTTTATGCATATTCCCTCGTGGCCTCTCATACCTTGTTCTAGACCAGTAGGTTAGACCTAGTCTCTTCTCTCCAAGAATATCTTTATCCATCTTAGGCTTACTTAATTCTAAAAAAAACCTTAAACAAATGATATTAACTGGGGTACATCTTAACCCAGAAACCCCTTTGAACATTTTCAATCTAACACTAAGACCATTACTGGATTTAGTAAAATTAACTTTTTGTTTTAACTCTTTTAACAACTTCTTTGCTTCCAAGGTAGGGGCTCCCAACACAGTGGTGCCCTTATTCTGCCCTTTGCTAGCTCGAAGTTTGGGCAGCAACGAGGGATAGTTGTCCCTTTCACTTCAAGATCCCCCTCGCAAGAAGGCCTCCGATAACGGTGACCTCTCCAATATGTAATCCGTCCACGTACGAGTATTTGGTGCACAAAAACAGAATTATGCCCTTACTCCACCCCCCACCTCACTTTTATTAGATTACTATATGAACCCCTCCCTTGGATCCTCTTAGATTTTCTCCCTTATTCACCTTGATTTTCTTCTCAAGGCAGGCTGTGGAGGATCTATGTTCAGTTTTCTTTTCCCTTTGCTCGAGTTAAGACCAGCCTCCAGCACCACCATTGTTATTCCCATTGTAGTATACTCCCACCTTCTATATCACCATTACCCTCCCCTAAACTCCCCAACCCAAGGCCCTCAATTCACTCACCCACTCCCCCCTCCGAACTCAAACCCAACGAAGTCTATGCCCCCAGCACCACACCCCTTCCGTCTGTCGATTCGTCCCTTCGCTCTCCTCCTGTCCGCCAGAGAAAGGGAAGAACAAGGGCGAAACAATTCCCTTCTGCAAACCCCAATCTGACAGCGGCAAAGATGGGTAGCACTCGGATCCCATGTTTTAGACGTGTTTCACGGGTTAAAAACAAGACACAATGGGATCAAGGAGAATGGGTGCAAACACAGACAGCACAGGAGAACGGACAACAGGGAGGGAAAGGGTGGGAAGGGGGAGACAAATCAGGGAATATATGTTTTTGACCAGTTTTATCCAAGGTGCAGTCAATTATGCAACATGACAGATCTTGGGCTCATTTGGCATTTCTATTGCAGCTTCTTTCGGGATAGCTGATCACACAACGTCTCTTCACCAGCCCAGTGATGTACATCTGCTGTTCTCTACCAGTTCAGGGCTACCTCGCAGTACACCCTTCTTCACCATGGCCCTTATCCTCTCAAGCGATTCCTGAAGTAGTTTTGATGAGGCTCCCCTTTGCTGTATCCCCGGTTGGAACCAGTCCGAAAAAGACAACTGCCTATTGCCTATTCGATCCGCATCTTCCGCCGCCAGCTTAATTCCTCTCTGCTTCATGGCTTCCAGGGCTTTGTACGGAGACCAGTATGTTTGCGTGCCTTCTTGCCAGAAGATCCTTAACTTAGCCAGGAAGGGGGTCTGGAAACGTATCCCCTTCTCTCTCAGTGCTCTCAGTATCGGGGTATATTGTTGCCTGGCCTGCTGTATCTCCACGGGGTAGTCATGATCCAGTGTTATTTTCGATGAGAGGTATGTAAGTTCTTTCTTTGTCCACGCTCTGCGGAGAATATCTTCTTTGGTTTGATAACTCGCCACTAAAAAAATAGCAGCACGCGGGCGTGCTTTCGGATCCTGCGGCCTTGCACCCAACGCTCTGTGAGCCCTTTCAATCTTTAGATCATAATTCGGAGGCAGCTCTAAGGTGTCCCGAAGTAAATCCTCAATGAAGGCTGCTACCGAGGTTGTCTCAGCACCCTCCGCTAAGCCATAAAGCCTCAGGTTGTTTCTTCGGTATCTGCTTTCTAGATCTATTGACTTAGCCTGTAATGCCATTGATTGTTGCAATAAGGCACTAACCGCCTGGCCCAGACAGGTATTTACATCTTCTACCCCTGCTATCCTTGTTTCTGCTTCCTCAATTCTCTGATCCAACTTCGATAATTGTATGGATAACCCCTGAAGGTCTTCGTTTCCAGTCGACAGGCCCTTATTTCCCTTAAAATTGTTTCATAGCGTGACCGAGTCAGTCTATCTTGCTCCTCATCAGTGCCGTAGTCTGACCCTCGTGTGCTACTTGGCGATCGGCTCCTGCTATGCGGCTTATGTCCCTCTGCACTGGGCTCTACTTCTATCAGCTTCTTCGATACTCCAGCCTTCTTTATCTCTTTTGCGAGGGTCTTTCGACATAGTTAAGGGTTTTTCTTTTGTTTACTGACGTCCAGGTGGGGTTTTGAACTCTTTCTACAAGCGAGGCGGAGAGCGTTCAGGAAAAGCTGTCTAGAGGTCCATGGCAGAACTGGAAGTCAAGTGCTATGCATTTTCACAGCTGATCAGCACTTTCACAAGAACTGCTAATCAAATTTTTCTACTTATTTAATACCGTGTTACACAATTTTTTATGTTCATCATAAAATAAAACATATAATACACTAAAAGGCATGCAGCAGTGCTCCAATATATGCACACCTTGGGTGCATTGTAAGGCATGAAGACGCAGGCAGAGTGCATTCAACCATCCAAGATGTGCATATATCAAAGCATGACTGCACACCCTGTAACGTATTACCAGTCTTATAAAATGGCCATAATAGTGTGTGTGTGTGTGTGTGTGTGTGTGTGTGTGTGTGTGTGTGAGAAACAGTGATGTTTCTTTTCAAGCTCCATCAGCAAGCCTTATAAATGGCATCAGGCCGCAAGCGTGTGCTGCCCCGGAGATGGAACTGTGTGCCAACTGCTGAATGTAGAATACAAGTTGAAACTCTGCACCGTGGTCATGCCCCCAAAAAAAAATGCTGTTCCAACATTAGATCAGTTTCTATAGCCAGGGTAGCAGTGACAACTATATCTAATTGGCTACCAAATACTTCTAAAAAAATTTGCTCTAAAATTTTTGAAAAAATACAACTAAACTGAAGCAGACAAAAAATATGTAGCACTGAAACCATTACATTTTTGAAAGGAAAAAAAAAAAAAAAAGGAAACTGCAATAAGTAATGCCCAAGCAACCTTAAGATAAGAATGTGTTCTTGTGTGAACCTATTTCCAGGTTCAAGAAGGGGAGGCAGGGTCAGGGTTTGTGAGGCTCACTGATGGATTCCTGAGAAAAAAACATTACTATGGTGCATCATTTTCTTCAAATAGGAATTCATCAATGAAATGCCTTACAAATGGCAGACTCTCTAGCAGTACCTTGGGAGGATGGGTCTAGAACCTATTTAGGAAAAAAAAAAAATGTTCTGCAAAGCAGCAGTTCCAAAACTGACATTCCTCCTGGACTGTATGTCAAGACAGTAGATGTGCACCGTTTTCCAGGTAGCTGCTCTACAAATTTCTTGAAGGTGGATGCGCTTTGTGCATGCCATAGGGCTAGAGGTGAATCTTGTGAAATGCGTTTGTTTGCCTCTGAGAGGTATCTTGTCAGCTTTTTCATAACAGAGCTATATGCAAGAAACTACAGTCTTCCTAGCTGCTGGCTTAGCTTTTTTTGTTGCCTATGGAAAGGCTGGCAAAGGTGTGTACTCTGGGACTGGACACCCCTTGTCTGATTTATGTAGTGAGCTAGTGCTCTTTTAAGTCCAAACAGTGCGTTTTTTGCTCACCTGCACTAGAATCTTTTGGCTAGAGGACAAGAAGGGCAACTGATTTAAGTGGAATTCTGACACCACCTTGGGCAGGAACTTCCTACTGGTTCGCAGCACTGCCTTGTCCCTGTGGATAATTCTGTAAGTTTGGACCAGTAAAAAGGGCTTGCGGTTTGCTTACCCTCCTGGTCGATGTCCTCGCTATCAGGAAAACTGTTTAACTTAAGTCAGCTGTAACCACAGACTCAAAAAGGAGCCTCCATCAAATTGGGCAAGACAGATGTTTAGGTCCCATGAAAGGACTGGTTCCCTTACATGGGGTTTACAGATGGCTGGGGCCCCTACCAGTTGTAAGGCCAAGGATATGCCTTTGTCTGCTGATGTGCAGGCTGACATGGCTACCAGGTTTACCTGAAGGTCGAATGTCTCAGATCCAGGGACTAAAGAGTACCAGGTAGTCCAAAAGAAAAAAAATACTCACCATAGTTATGCAGATTATTAAGCTCCACCAGTAAGCCTTACAATATGCAACCAGTCCACTGGATTGAGTTGCCCCGGAGAGAGAACATATGCTAATGTTTGAACCTCAGAATCCGAATGAAGTTCAACATGTATTAGAGATGATACTCAGATACTGGGAATAGAGGTTGGTGGATCAAGTCAAGAGATCTCATTATATGTGGGTGATGTTCTTTATTTGTCCCACCTGGAGACCTTTGTTCCTAGGGCATGGGCGCTGTTGGAGGAGTATGGGCATCATGCCGGATATTCACTTAAAAAAAAAAAAAAAAAAAAAGGGTGCTCTGCTTCAATTATAAACCTTCTCCTATCATAACACAACTATTATGCCTCAACTGGAACACTCCACAGATTAAATATCTGGAAGTCTAAATTCCTAAACACACAAAAAAAAAACACCACTATTAGTAGCCAATTCTGACCCTTTAACCCTGCAAATACGCCAAGACATCTCCAGGTGGACTCAACTTTCCACGTACTCATGTATACAATCGGTTACTATGAACATGCTTCCCAGATTTTTATACCTGTTCCAGTGTTTGCCCATAAAAATTTGAAAAAAATTTCAGATTTGGCATGAAATACTTTCTAAATACATATGGAATTCAAAATGACCATGAATCAAATATTTAATAATGCAAATGGACAAAGTTCATGGAGGAAGAGTCCTCCCTGACCTGGAAGATTACTCAGCTGTACAGTTGAGGTTGTCCCTCTTGTGGACCACCCCAGATTATCATTCCAACTGGAAAATAATGGAACTGGGTGAAGAAGGGTAGACATTACTGGGGATCGGGTAATGGACCCTCAGTTTAAGACACAAAGCAGAGGTCTAACTATCAACAGTTCGTAACACTTTAGGGGCTGTATACAGAACATGGCAGAAGTACAGTTAAGAGACTTCATTATGGCCGCTCCAATGGTTTGCCTCAAGCTACTCTTTCTTGCCCTTCAGAGTGGACCACACTTTTAGGAGATGGGCGCGTATGGGCTTGTGTTTCCCAGCGCATATCAATAAGGGGATCCTGAGGCAAGATGGCGGCAGTGTGTGTGCTGCCTGCGTCTGAACTGTGGCGGTCTGTGAACTGTACTGCGCTTTTAGTTTAATTTAGTTTAGTACTGCAGTCACTGTCGTTTTATTTGATTTATTTTATGATTTTACTGTTTTTTAGTAATTTTCTCGAAGTGTGCTCAATTCTGAATGCCTTAAGTTACGGTCGCATATTTTGTTTGACCGACAGTCCCCAAAAATGATAGCGTCTCACTATTGCTGTTGGATATTTTGCTGCTGGATGTTTTTAAACACCTAACTGTGATAAGGCTTTGCTGTAATTAGAAGCAGCTGAATCAGTAACTGAAGACCGAACATCTATCCTAGTGGCGCTGAATGGATTATCGAGCGTTTGAAAAGGATTATCGATTGTTGATTGCTGAAGTGTGGTGATTTGACTTCAGTTGGAATGCCGAATAACAACGCAGGCTGAGAGAGGAGCGGACATATTGCTGGAAGGCTATTCAAGTCTACTGTGAGGGATTTCCTGCTGTTTTTGGTGGATTGGTTAGCCGGACTGGCTTGCCCTGAGGTGGGTATTTGGTCTGGAAGGCTCCTCTGTGGGGGCTGGGGGTGTTGACTGAAGGGTGGGCATTTGCCTAGCTCCCTGGAACTACCGTGTGCTGCCCGTCTTAGGTCAGGCAGCTCCGGTGGTTTAGGTGGAGGTGTCTCCTTCTTGACTATTCGTCTGCCTTAGGGTAGGTTGGGGTTGGCAGAAAGACTGTGGTTTTGCTCCCTCAGGATTGATCCTGATCTGTTATGAAGATAGCAGTATGTGAATTGCGGCAAGCCTTGCCCATTTCTTCTTCTATATTCCTGACTATTTTGCAACTCGGACTGGGTAGTAAGAGTACCCTGGATTTCTCAACCTGCATTATTGGATTGTGGTTGGGGAAGGCATTCATGATTGGGTCTATGACTTTGGAGTGTGAGAGACTAAGGACAAAATGTATTTTTTTTTTTTTATTATTTGTTTTTCTGCCCCCACGCCATACCATCTCCCCGGTCACGGACCCTCGGCTGCGACATCCCCACATTAGCTGACTCCCGGGACCCCTGGATTACCCCCCAGGGTGGAGATGGCACCCGTACCCCTTTTCGAGGTGCCACGTACGGCGGGATAGGGAGAGAGCCGGCCTGGGGAGCAGATAGCAGACGAGAGGCGGGCATCACCAAGGCAGCGAGAGGGAGGCTTAGATTTTTCTCCATCTAGAGGGGCGGGAATGTGCAATGACACCTGCGTCCGTCCTGCCCCTTAAGACCTTGCTGTCCTGTACGCTGAGGTACTCCTGGTCTCCACCAGGTGTCCCCCTAGCTACGGTGACATCCCGCACCCTCCCTCCGGAGAAGGAGAGCAGTCGAGGGACGCTCAATCCTTCTTCCCCCCGGCCGGCCCTCCAACGACCTTAGTCCGCTCTCAACCCAGGTCGCGGCTGCATGGAAATCTAACCACCGCGCCGCGGCCGCCAAAATGTATTTTTTTGATTAAAGAATTGAATCAAGGAGATTTGATTCTGTTCTCATTTAAGACTCAAAAAGGAAGGAGACTCTGGGGAATGGTTTTTTGGACTTTTGAAACTTCGATTTTATTACTATTTGTTAGATGATTGTTTTAAGTTTTTTAGTCTGGATTTGTTAATTTTAAATTGTTAGTGATTATTGAATTAGTTTTATTGTTATTTTGGGGTTATTTTGGGCTGGATGTTAATTTGGTTTTCTTTTTATATATAATATTGCTTTGTTTTGACTCCTTCCTTTGTAAGAGAGAGTGAAGGAGTGATTTATTTGGTATTTATAGGTTTATTCTTGTTTATTATTTTGTGTTCTTTTCTTTTTGTAGTATTAAAATGTGTGGAAGAGGTTTAACGACGGTTGGGCGTTATTCCCACCAGGCTCAGGGAATTACGTCCTTTGAATGCCCTCCATTGCCATCTGACATCTATTTTAGGTGTCGCAGGTTGGGCATTCTTAGAAAAATAGGCGAGGAGAGCTGGGCCTGTTGGGGACTGGAAAGGGGGTGGATTGTGGATTGGGGTTTGGGGGTCCAAGAGACGCCTTGGGGCGAAATGGGGTCAGGATAGGGGTTACTCCTGTCTTGTTCCCATACCCAAGGGTTCCCATGTTGATGGACAGGTGCCGAGGTCTTCCTCGACGGCGTTATGCAATGCCAGTTCCATTTGTTGGGTCATCTGATCTGGCCTGCATCACTGAGACCTGGCTGGACGAAAATACAGGCCCTATATTGGCCTCGGCAGTTCCAGTCGGGTTCTCTGTGATGCACCGTCCAAGGTTGGATGGCGGGGGTGTGGCCATTATGTTTAAGACTGAGCTGGGCCTTGTGAATGTGCCATTAGGAATTACCAGATCCTTTGAATATATCCTGGGAGAGGGTGTAGGCTGTGGGATTCTCCTCGTTTACCGTCCACCAGGTGACGGTGGTGATTTCTTGCAGGAGATAGCAGACTTCATCGTCTACTTAGTTTTGAGGTTCCCCAGACTAATTGTTCTGGGTGACTTCAATGCTTGGGTCGACGAACTCTCGCATTTTGGTCAAAATCTCCTCCAGCTAATGGTAATGCTGGGCCTAACACAGGTGGTTACCTCCTCGACCCATGTAGGGGGTCATTCATTGGATCTGATATTTCTTTTGGGTATGGAGATCACTGATTTGGGGATGGAACCAGTCAGTTGGTCTGACCATCACACCATAAGGTTCAGTTTCAGGGCCCCCCCCAATTAGGTCTGCCCCTACGGAGATGGTTCGGTACCACCCTTTAAGGGGTGTTAACCCCAGTGACCTAACGGCGGTACTGGATCTATCGGGTTTGTTGGGTGAATGCATAAGTCCAGATCTCGTACAAGCCTATAAGAAGGCTGTGGGAGATGCTCTGGACAAAATTGCTCCTGTTCGTGTTTGGCCTCTCACCCTCCGTCCAAGAAGCCCCTGGTTTGATGGCTCCTTGAAGGAGCTGAGGCGAGTTGGCCGAAGGTTGGAGAGAGTTTGGCGGAAGTCCGGCAATGATGCTGACAGGCTTAGGTTGATGGCACATTATGATTGCTATCAATCAGAAATCACCTGTAAGAAGGCAGAATTCCTGTCCAGGGAGATTTCTGCTGCACAGAACTGACAGGCTCAGCTTTTTCAGACTGTGGACAGACTGTGCAGTCCAGTCTGTCTCCAGCCTAAAGAAGCTTTTTCTCAGCTAAGATGAGAGGAGTTCGCTCGGTTCTTTGCAGATAAGGTTGCCAGCATCAGATCTGGTATCTGTCTAACCTCTCCTTTGGGGGACTGCGGTGATCAGCGGGAAGTGGCATGTGCTCAGTCTGTCTGGTCAGACTTTTGCCGACTGGAGGTCAGTGACATTGTAAAGATCATCCAGACATTACGCCCAACTAGTTGTAGTTTGGATCCAGGCCCTACACTCCTCTTAGTAGGATGTGTAGAAGCTATCTGCCCAATCCTTGCTGACATTGTCTGGAAGTCCTTGGAGAGGGGGGGTCTTTCCTGACACCCTCAAGGAGGTGGTCGTTCGACCACTCCTTAAAAAATCTTCCTTGGATCCAGACTGTCTAGCTAACTACTGGCTTATCTCTAACCTGGCATTTGTTGGTAAGGTTATTGAAAAAACAGTTGTGCTGCAACTGGATGATCATCTTATGACTCACAATGTCTATGATACTCTCCCGTCTGGTTTTAGGAAGAAGCATAGCACAGAGACTGCCCTTGTCCAGGTATTGAGCGATCTCCTAATGGCTAGAGATCGAGAGGCATGTACCATTCTGGTCCTTCTCGATCTCTCTGCTGCACTTGACACTGTAGACCATGGTGTGCTACTGGACCGCCTGCGGGTTTATTGTGGGCTGTCTGGTACAGTCCTCAAGTGGTTTCATACCTCACAGGCAGGTCTCAGAGAGTTGCCACTGGAATATATTCCTCTGGCGCTCACTCCCTGCCTTGTGGGGTACCGCAGGGTTCCATTTTGGCTCCCATGTTGTTTGCAGTGTATATGCTACCATTGGGAGAAACCATTAGGCGATACAATCTGGGTTTCACTGCTGTGCAGATGATACCAGTTGTATCTGTCCTTTCTCCCTGGCCAGGTGATGCATCAGGCTAAACAACTGCCTTGCTGAGATCAGACTTTGGATGAGTTTCAGCTGGCTAAGACTGAATCTGGATAAGACTGAGGTACTGGTAGTGGACCCAGGTCACCCGGGGGTGGGTTTGGGAGTTGGGCAACCCCCAGGTTTGTTACTTGGTGGAATGCCGCTCCCTACCTCCGATCAGGTGCGAAATCTGGGCGTTATTTTTGATGAGGGGCTGACCTTAAAATCTCAGGTATCAACTGTCATCAAAACCTCTTTTTTCCATCTGAGAAATATCACCCAGGTGAAACACCTGGTTCCGTCAGACGCTCTTCCAACACTGGTCCATGCCTTTGTCACTACCCGCCTTGACTACTGCAATTCCCTTTACCTAGGGCTACCTGGGGTTGATATCTGCCGCCTGCAGCTAGTGCAGAACGCGGCAGCTAGGCTTTTGACTGGGACATCTAGGACCAGTCATATTACACCCATGCTCCGCGAACTGCACTGGCTGCCTGTTAGGTGGCGGATCACCTTTAAGGTTGGTTTACTAACCTTTAAAGCCCTACACAACCAGGGACCCGGCTACCTGAAAGATCTCCCGATTCCCTACTGCCCCCTCCGCCCTTTCCGTTCTGCCAACGAGGGATTGCTGGAGATTCCCAGGGTTCAACTGAAAACATCAGGATCACGTGCTTTTGCTTTATCAGCACCAACCCTGTGGAATTCTCTACCTTGTTGGCTGAGAGAATGCCCAACCGTCGATAGTTTTAAAGCTGGTTTAAAAACATATTTATTTAACTTAACTTTTATTTAAATACAGTTGATGCATTATAATGCTGTTTTAATCTATTTATGTTTATGTTTTATGTGCAGCGCCTTGGTTGTGAAAGACGCTATATAAATAAAGCTGATTTGGTTTGATTTGATCCTTTTGGATTTCCAAACTATTAAAAAGAACACTTTAATTTGCTGAATTCAGATAATTTCAGATTTCTGCAACTTAGTGCTCATATCATGATTTAGAAGAGGACAGAGGGAGATTCGTCCCACTTGACCCCTCTAGTTGAGACCCTACAAGCTATTCTAAATCACTATTCTCAAAGGGGCAAATATAAGCCATATACAAAAATTGCACCATGCAGATCACATAAAGATGGGAACAAGAAACTGATGTTCAACTTGAGGGAGACTGGGAGAAGGTTTTCCAGCCTGCAAGTAAAAATACTCGTAACCCCCTTTGACAAGAATTTGCTTGGCAGGTCAGGACACTTTTTTTATACCCCTTTTTCAAAGCAAGTGGAGTCCTAATCGATCACAGGCCTGCTGGAGAAACTGATGAAGCTAGGGCTCACCACTTGCATATTTTTTGAAATTGCCCACTTATCCCCCACCGTATTGGCAACAGGTATCAGCGGCGATCCGAAAACTATTCAGTACAACTTCTCCACTGACCCTATTCCATACGATTTTAGGCCTTCCCCACCAGAGATACGAGGGCAAGATCAAGTCTATCTTTGGAACATCCTCTTTGCAGCAGCTCATAAGGCCATAACACATCAATGGCTTAAGAAGAACCCTCTGTTACTCCAACACTGGATAGATATAGTAAAGGATATCCAGACTATGGAAAAATTAACTTATAAAGTTAACTTACAACTTCCCACGTTCATAACAAGGTGGGCATGCTGGACACTTTGGGACGCAGGGTCCTGAGGGGCCACTCGTCCACCAAGATTTGGCTGGCAATATAGCCTAGAGGTTAGAGTAACGAGCTGTGAACGAGCTTGGTACATCCAGTAGACCATACCTGGGTTTGATTCTCACAACCTCCACTTGGATACTGTGTGACTGAGCAAGTCACTTAACCGCCCAGTGCTCCCAAGTCACCCCTGAAAACAGGCACTTGTGCCTATTGGGCCTCATCCGGTTACCAAAGAAAAAAAAAAAAAAGATTCTGACTCCGAGATAATGAATAGTTCTGTCCTGATCTTCCAAAGCATTAAGAGTATCTAAGTGTGGATATTATTGTATCAATTATAAGGAAGGCTTATCCTTAACAACGTGACTATAACTGTAATATTTAAGAATGGTTTATCTTCACATACTTACAAGAAATAGGTCTGATGTGTCCGACTGCTATACATCTTACTTGACTGTCAATTTATTGTATTTGAGCTGTACCCATGTTTTTCAATAAAAAATGAATTTAAAGAAGTTCAAACTCTGCACTGTGCTCACGCCTCCCCCAAGCCTAATGTAAAATTTGTTTCTAAAGCTAGGTGGAGATGTGATCATTAAACACTAGCTAAATGGCTACTTGCTGATAAACTGTGCTCAAATTTAGTAAAACATTAACCAACTTACAACACACAAGAAAAATTGCACAGAAAAGGTTTCTGTGAACTGACCACTTATGAACAACTGCAAAGGAACTGTACCAACTAATGCTCAAGCAATGTAAAGAGACCAGATTCTTGTGTAAACCAATTTTCAGGTTGTGGAAGAGGATGCAGGGTAAGGGACTGTGAAGCTTACAAAAAGATACCTCAAGAATGAACAGCATTTCTATAGTACTTGTTTCTTCCAATCCCACAAATCCATCAGTAATGCTTTACAATATGCAGATCCCATAGTAGTACCTTCAGAGGCTGGGTTCAGAACCTATTTAGAAAAAAAAAAAAAAAAAGTTCTACAAGACAGCAGTTCCAAAACTAGCATCCCTCCTGGACTGCGCGTCCAGACAGCAGTGTTTTCTGAAGGTGTGTACTGTCCTAAAAGGTACCTGCTTTACAGATTTCTTGAAGGTGGATGCCCCATGCTACCACAATAGAGACAGAGGTGTGCCCTGTGGAATGTGCCTGTAGGCCTCTGGAGGAATCCTGCAAGCTTTTTCGTAAAAGAACTGCACTGCATGCAGGAGACTATCCAGCATGAGAAAGTCCTCCTAGTTGCTAGGAAGGCTGCCACCTCCCAAGTACAAAAAAAACAGGACATCCGACAAATAAAGGTAGGGGGGCCTGGGGACCGCTAGGCCCCCAGAAGCTCTGGGGGGTTCAGTTGCTCTGTGGAGAGAGTTTTTTTTTTTTCTTCTTTACACTGAAGATATAAGAGTTTTATTAGGTTTTCCATACCCGACTCCAGGGGGGAAAAAAATCCCCCGAAGTAAGGGATATGGGAGAATCTGTCTGGCCAACTGGCTGTGTTGACCAACAACGGCATGATGAACCAACCACTCACTGCAATGTCCTGTGAAAGATTTTAATGTAAAGTCTGGGGGCCACTAGGTCCCCAAAAGCTCTAGGGTTTCAGATGTTCTATTGAGAGTTTTGGGGCTTTTATTCAAGAAGAGTTGCTTCAGTATTTGTCAGTTTATGGCGCAGGATTCTTTTGTCATTCATGCATTAGCACAGCAGAAAGTTAAACTTGGCGCCCTTTTATTGTGGGCAGAATGACTCATTCTGCCCAAAATAAGTGGGCACACCAGGCCAGTTTCTGCTCTACGAATACCTGGGACCCATCAGTTGCTGCCCTGGTTCCCAGTTTTATTTATTTATTTTTTTTTAAACTTTTTGTTTATTATTTTGCAGGTAAATACAGAATCACAGAATTGACCAAGAAATGGCAATACAATTAAATTGATACCAAACCATATTAGTCCAGGGCATTTGTGTCGTATCTATTTGTTACCACTGCAGGGGAAAACCTTCATAACTAGATTCAACACTTAAAGAGCTGCTTGACGCCCCAAAGAAAACTTTGAAAAACAAAAGTACTTTAGTATAATTCAGCTTGCATTCCATATATATTCTATATATTTCTCTGCCCATTATTACTGAGGAAATTTACATAAATCAGTTTTAAATAATTGATTAGCAGTTTTTTTCTTGGGACAATACTAACTGTACAGAAAGCATGTATATAGGTTTTCTAGCAGTTCTATGTTTCTTAAAACACAGTGAGGCAAGTGCTATGCATTTTCACAATGTTTTAGAATTTTTATGAGCAAAACGCTAATCAATTTTTAGAGTTAAATAAAACCCTGTAAATACATGATATACATCCCTTAGCGTTCACCTGCCTCCATAGCTTACTCTCTATTTCAAGTCATAATCCTCTGTGACATCACACTATGTTGCCATGGGAGTAACTGCGATGTCACAAGCAGCGCATTATGATCTCAGGTAGGGAGAAAGCAATGGAAATAGGTGAACTCTACAGGAGCAAAGATCCTGTTTTCATGCAAACAGACCTCAGTTATAAATAATGGGGAGGAGATATACAGAACTAATGTAAAATACAAGCTAAACTATGTCTAAATGTTTTGTTTTGCTAAAGCTGTCCTGAAGGCGTTAGCTGCTCTTTAAGTAAACTCAAATACAAGCCATTATGCAACCAAGCCAAAACAAGTGTAACACAGCCTTCTTGGCTTAATGATGAAAATGTTCAAGTCATAATCATAACCCAACATTTGGGTTTCTCACAAAAGCTCCAAACTGGTTAAACAAACTGTCAAACCTGTAAAAAGAAATTAATACAATAGCCTGACACGACATTCCACCAAGGAAATACAGAGTGAACCATAAAGGTTATACCCTTAACACAAACAGTTCTGCCGTAATCTGTAAAGATGGCGGAAAACCCAGCCCTATACATTTTGTGAAAAGCAAGCATTTTGAACATAGCAAGTAAGCCCAACAGCACTCCGAGTGATAGTCCCAGGCCAGTTCTAATCTTAACCTCTATCTGTTTGGGTAGGAAGTCTGGAACCAGGACTCTGTGGTTTTCCCTTTGGTTTTTCAAACTTGTGAAATAATATCTGTGCCCATCAGTTGTTGCAGTGGCTGGTTTCCAGTTCTAATCTAAACCACCATCCCTTCCTACTAGGAAGGAACTCAAGGGAACATGACAGCGCAGAGTCCTGGTTCCAAACTTCCTAATAAGAAATTTGGAACCAGTTCTCTGTGCTGTCATGTGCCCTGGAGTTTTCAAGTTTGAAATAATACCTGGAAGACCCGTCAATTGTTGCACTGCCTGGTTCCCAAATGAACGGTAGTTGTGCCAACCAGTAAAAGTCTTAATATAATGTACAGGAAAGAAACGTCAGAAAAAGTTGCCAGAGCCCGATGCACACTGGGCAAACATGTTTGGGTTAAAAAAAAAAAAAATCCCATAATGTGAAACATGCAGAAATCGGGCAAATGAGATAGTACCTGCTGTAAAGTTTAAGTACAACACTGTTCTTACAGGCACTGTGCTCCCAGATCAAAGTCCTGCTCTTCCTGAGGCTGTAACCTCATGGTTATAGTTTTCCATGTTTCCCTGAAGTAGTCAACTATGTACCATTTGGTATGGTGAGAAAACAGCCTACTAGTACTACAAACAGGGTGTCAGTGTGCCTTCTGGTTATGGACAGCTTGTTCGTAGAAAGACACAAGGAACACCACAGTTATATGTGTTCTACATACTGAACTATGTATGAATGAAATTGCCTATCCTCCCACCTTCCAATTTCCATTTGTATTTCTCATTTCTTCTTGCAGCACGAAGAAGGTCTTGCTCTCCTTCGATAAATGTTTTAAATCGATGTTTGATGGCTGTCCAGTTAGCAGGTACATGCTGCCAACTGCAGCTTTCAGTATGGCAAAATCCTTATACAAGTTGTCTTCATTGATGCTCAGCTGTAGTTTGTCCACAAGAGCTTCAAAGTCACACCACTGTAGTTCACCTTCACTTCCATAATCCAGACACAAACAGCCTCCCCGAGACAACACTGGATCATCAAAGTCGTAACTGGTGTCCAGATAATGAACGGCTTTTCCAAAGAAGTTGTCACCAAGTTTTCTGAACAGAGCTTGCTCATTAGCAGAAAGTCCTGCTAAAGCTCGTCTAGCTTTGGTACCACAGAACTGGTCTGCATGTCCTGATTCCAGTTGACTTCTGAGGCAATCTGTCACCAAATGTACATCCAATATGGCAGCACTCTCACTTTCTAGCTTCTGAACTGCTGTACCAAATTCCTGCATTAGGTTGTTCAAGAAGAATAAGAAACATTCAGAAAGAGTAACACTGGCTTCTCCCCGTCTCAGTCTTCCCCAGATCTGGGCATAAACTCCCAAATAATGCACGGAGTCATTCTCTCCAAGTGACAGAAAGTAAGATTTCAATGCAGGCCAACACTCTAAGATTCACGGGATAGCAGGCATGTAGGTACATACCTCAGTATCTCTCTATACTGTGCTGAACTGAACTCAAAAAGCTCCTTCAGGGTTTCAACTTTTTTTTTGCTGAAGATGAAAACTCGCTGTACACTTTCAGTACAAAGCATTCAACGTCATGTCCCGCAGTGCTGAGAACTCTGTTAGATGTTTTTAGTACACTGTAAATTAAGTGACACTTGCTGTTACCCTTTAACATGTACTTGTTATGCACTTTTAGTTTCTGGAAAACGGAACTGCGACGTCTGTAATTTACCAATGCATTGTCAGCACCATAGGTGCTAATCCTAGTGCTGGGGCATTTGTTTATGTTATTTGTAGAATCTGTTCATAACATGTACTTGGATGTACTGGATGAACTCAAGATATTACCATCCAAATCCAAACTCCAGCAACACCTTGCTATGCTAAGCAGATATGACTGCCCCACCAGATACAACTGCTGCCCTTGCAGTCCTAGCCCAACCTCCCTTGTGCCAACACCCCCCCACCCCCCAGTCATCTCGACTACCTCCTTTCCCACCCTTTCTGGTATCTACTCCTCCTTTCCCACCCTTTCTGTTATCTACTCCTCCTTTCCCACCCTTTCTGTTATCTACTCCTTATCCTGTCTACTAAGTTTTCAGCCTCTCACCTGCCTACCAACCGCCTAGCTTTTAGTCAGCCCTGGCCTACAGTATGTTACCACAGGTTTTGCCACCCCAATCCCTCCCCCCTGTTCTCCACTCCAATACAGACTTAAGTCAATTTCTGACTGCAGTGATATTGCATTAACTCCTGCTACCTACCTGTAAACCCTTTGTATTTTTTCTCAATCTTATCTTCAAATGTTACTATGTGCCCATCTGCCGTTATTGCAACCTGCTTCCTTGTTAATGACAAAGTCATCCTACTGACGGCACATCTTTATTTTACCTTTTGATTATACCAACTGTAACCATTGCTTACTCTTAAGAGCTTATGTATGTAACTGTCTCAGCATGGTCACTGTACTTTGCAAATGTCCTTTTATTGTAACTATTTGTTAGTTCCTGACATGGGACCTTTGTAAAAGAGTCTCTGGCTCAAAGGTATTGTAATGCTGAGAAATAAATCAATACATAGCGTGATTGGATTCTTCAGGGTCTTCATAAAAATCCAACAATCTGTATCTTCTGAAGTACTGAACTATATATGGGGCAATTTACAGTGACCAGAATTTGAAACATCAGAACATACAGCCAAGCAGGAGGAATTTTGCAAGTCTCTCACTAAACGTTCCTAGTTAAAGGGTACTAAAACATTTTGAATTGGAGCTTCGCTTTTAGTTCTGCCACAGGACATTTTCATAATCTCAGAGTTGTTAAAAATCCTTGTGCTAACCTTATTTCCAGTCAGTAGAAAAGTAGCTGTGCCCGTGGCAAACTCTGTGGAATACAGATGTGAGTTCTGCTACAGCAACATTGTCATCTTCTGAAGAATCTTTTTACCATAAAAGCAGTGACTGATTTTTGCATTTATAGTAATCATTCTTCTGATGTTGTGTCTTCATCAATGTCAAGTGCCAATTTTCCTTTGTATTTCATTAAAAATTTTTGCATGGCATAAGATGCAATTAACAGAATATGTATCTCCTTCAGCAGGCCGCAACCACTCTCTAAATTTTTCTATTTGTCCCCATTCACAACTGTAAGAAGTAGAACGCTTACACTTTTTTGCTGGCTAGGACAAAGATGTACCCAGCCATCTCATCGTCCATTTCTCCACCAATGACTGTTCATTTACAGGCCAATACTCTGAATAGCCCTTTCGATTGGTATCACTTGTACTGTTTGTGTCTGTGCCACCTTTAGGTTGCACTGCCACTGCCTAGTTTTCACACATGTAATGCAATCTAAACCTATATCCCCTTCGGGGAGGGACTGAAAAAAAAAAAAAAAAAAAAAAGGCACACCGCACAGAGACCTGGTTCCTTACTCACTGCTAATAACACACATATATAGCAAATACCACATCAAATTCACTGTTGAAATTAATAAATGAACAGTCAGGAACTTTGGTTTTCCTTGGTCACATATCCGCTGTGGCAGGCTACTTGATGAAAAAAAACTAACATGAGATCCAGTCCAGATCTGGCCAACATTTGCTGCTGCCTCAAGTGCAAGACTGCACGTGCCCCTCCTGGACTCAGATTATTGCTATACTGGTTTTTGACAAATTAGTAGCACACAAAACATTCACTGTTCTTGTGCTGTTCCAACTAAACTGCACATTGATTACTGACAGGGAGGGGGAGACAGGCTAGGCTAGCTGAGGTCAGGCACTTTTAGTTTCTCCCTTATTTGCTGTGGTACTCAGTCTTTAGGATAAAAATCAGGAGATAGTAAAAACAGGTTACTCGCCTGTAACAGAAGTTCTAGTAGCGGTACATGGTGTACATCCACACTTCTGGCAGTGTTCCTTCCCCTTTAAGGCTTGCTAGAAAGTCTTCAAGCTGGCTCCTCCCACCCACCAGGGTGGTAACTTCCTCTGCACCACCCAGTGATGTCAGATCTTACCCGCTGGAAGCAAGAACCGGTGTGCCACTTGCCAGGCGAGGTTGGGCGGGTCAGTGTGGATGTACGCCATACACCACTCCTAGAAAGATCAGTTATGCAAAGACTTTTGCCGTAACAGTAGATCTTCTACGAATGTCTCTTGCAGTAAGTCATTACTTCTGGGAGTTCCCGATAGGTGGCGCTCTAACACGGAAGTTTCTTTTAGCAGTCTCCATAACAGGGATCACCCACACAACCTCACTTCCCGGGCTGTGCCTATAAAAGTGGGTGGTCCCTGGTAGTCTCCGTTCCCTGCCAGTTTCAGCTCGTGAAAGCGAGGGACCGAGGGGGAACGGAGGTACCAAAGCCTCCCAACTCTACATCGTTTCCCCAGTTACAGAATAGCAGGGGGCCAGAGCTACTTACTGCAAGAGACATTCCTAGAAGATCTACTGTTACGGCAAAAGTCTCTGCATAACTAATCTATCTTACACGGAATGGTCTCTTGCAGTAAGTCATTACTTCTGGGAGATTACCAAGCAGTTACATGGCAGTGGAGTGGCCAGATGTGGCATTCTGCCATACATATAGTGTAGTCTTAGGACAGATAGGTGCTGAGAGTAAGTGTATCAGCATATAAAGAGAATTTTGTATTTTATCTGTAAGTACTCTATTTTAATATTCTTTATAGGGTTATGGCTGAAGGACAAGCCAGACTGGCTATTATTGAAGCAGATGTCAATCCGATTAGGGATTGCATATAAGATCCTGTGATAGATCAGAAGGATTTCAGCCATGTAATGGAGTAATTGGTCAATCTCGGTGGCATGCACTGGACAAGACAGTATATGTCAAAGTCTATTGGGTTCCGAGTTTTGAATAGTAACCCAAATGATACAATGTTATTTTGTAGTGCTACAATGTAGCAAGTTAATACTTTTTTTTTTATGTCTGTCAGGTCATTATAAAATGTATCCATTTTGGCAAAAACAGGCTATATATGTAGCAAATAATGATGTGAAATGAAACAATGTATCTATTTCATAATGGAATCCAGTGGCTGTTGGAGTCAATAGTATTGTTATAGTCAATCTTGTACTCTTTTTAAGATAAAACCTGGAATGCAACCGTGTGATGTCAGGTCCATTGTGCAATAGTAATTTCATTTGCAAGGGGGTCCCATGTATGTCAGGGTCTGCAGCCTTGTTGAGTGTAAAATTAATATATGCACTCACCCTTGTTTCTGTGGCCTTTATCTATGGCCGGGTGAAGACTGCATGTAGCAGTAGAAGTTTGGTAAGAATATTATGTTCCATATTATAATATCAGAATATATAGATTGTTTCTCAGCACGTGAATAGTAGCAGGCCCGGTTCGTGGGAGGGACACAAGGGTCCAGCGCACAACAGGCCTAGAGGCATCCCAATGGAATGACCGTAATGGCCTGTAACAGTGATGCCTCAAAAAAGTGGCTAGATGTATAAACCCTCATAGGAAAGGCCTCAGTATAATTTCGAATCAAAGCCCCAGAAAAAGGTCTCCAAGGCCTAGAAGAGGAGACCGGGGCATAGTCTGAAGGTTTTTTTTTTTTTTTTAAAGGAAAGGAACAGGCACTTGGCCGTCCCGAGGGGCGGCCATGGGTCGGTTTAGATGTGTTCCTTGCCTCTAAAGTTTTCTCTTTGGTTATAGTAATTTCCAGTTTTGTATGAATAATTATACTGAGGACATGGTTTGTGGTACATATATTGTACTGTTTTTAGTCATCTGCTGACGCTTGTAGATTATCCAGTATTGTTTGTGCCCCTGGGCCAAAAAGATGGTCGCCAGAAAAAAGGGGAATTAGCCACTTTTTGTTGAATATTAGGTGCTAGCCCTGAGAGTCGGAGCCATGCCTGACGGCGTATAAGAAGACAGACTGCAGAGGCTCTAGCCAAAGCATCGTCAATGTGTATCCTGATCTTAATAAATGTTGAGAGAGGGAAGTAAGTGTGTATTATTGATGTGAGCTGCTCTTTTTCAGGGGATGTGGGTAGTTTACTTATAATGTCCCCAGCCGAGATGCCCACTATACGCTGGTTTTTCAGCACATGTCCCATGTAGTTAAGTATTCTAATATTTAATGTATTTAGAGCAAACACTTTCTTCCCCATATAATCAAAACGTTTAGAGTCTTTCAGGAGGTACTATACTTGTATGTCTGGGTTTGCCAGTGCAGTTGTGAGCAGCTGCAATAACCACAGAGTCCACAGTGGGAATATCTGTTAAACACTGATAATCAAGGGGGGCCTGATAAAGCCTATGAGCTTTTCTAGGTAGCTCCTGTGTCACTATGGGTTGACTCCATGCTTCAGTAATCACGTTTCTGAACGCTGGTATAAAAGAAGGGACTGCCCGGATAGGTTCTTCCGGGATGTCAAGACATTCAGCCATATTTACTCAGTTTATCTTGTTCTGTTGTGGTAAACCCCATTCTTTTTTGTATTCGTAGCATCATTTCTGGGAATGACGGGTCATCCGGTGGGGAAATGACCTTTAGTGGTTGTAATGTTTCTTCGTCCCAGTATGAAGGCACAGAATATGGGGACTCATACCATCTTGTAGTAGGGGAACCGTCATAATTTGTGTCTTTGGAATGTTCCAAAATTATATGAGAATCTGAAAAATATTCCTCAGAATATTCATGAGGAGACAGAAATGGTGAGCATTCTGGCTCTGTGCGTGCCTGTTTGATGGAGGTGGAGACAGAGTCTGTAACAGAGGGTTTTTTACTGGAGTGGGTGTATAGTCAAAACCCATAGAATGTAACACTTTTGTTTACAATTTCTTCTATGTTTGGCACTTGTGAGGATGGAATAGCCATGTAACAGAGTTCTGAGCCCTGTGTGCATGGCGTTGGGGGGGGTCAATTTGTGCCTCCCAATAAAGTGATCCGCTACGTGTCTGAAGTTTTTGTTCATCACGGATTGGTGTCTGAGCACCATGCAGAAGTGCAAATGATGCTGGTTTGCCTCAGCGTTCCGTGGTATGTGATCCTTTACTTTGCAGAGATGCAGCTCCATAAGTATCTTTTGATACTGTTTTGTAAGAAATTTAATGGTTTTTCATGGTTACATTTTTATAAGGGTCTTCCATAAATGCATTATATGCTGGTAAAGGTGCTGTTCTGTGATGCAGGGGCTGCTCAGTCGATGGCGGGATCAGGCTCGTCGATGGAGGAGGAATAAAAGCATGCCCCGTCGACCACGTAATGTGTCTTATTGATGAAGGATAAGTGAATGCATGCTCAATCGACGGTGGAATACTCCTCGATGATGATAGGGAAGTCAGTGCATGCTCAGTCGATGGTGGGATGCTCTTTGTCAACAATGGAACAATAGGCATACGCCCAGTCAACAATGGAAAGTGTCTCGTCGACGATGAGGCAAAAGCATGCTCCATCGATGATGGCAGGCTTCAGCAGCATGTCCCAGAGACTGGAGAGGTAGCCCCGTCGATGAAGCATGTAGAGTGCTCAGTCGATGGAGGAGGCATTTTCATCTATGAGGATGTCTTGTGGAGTCCTCTCGTTGACGGGGGAGTGTGCCCCGTCGACTATGAACGTAGCAGGACCTCCGTCATCGACGGTGCATGTGGTTTCGTGGACGGGGGAGCTGAGGAATGACGTCCTGTCTACTATGAATGTTCCTTTCTATGTAAAGTTGAACTTCTATTTTCTTTTGATGAAGAAGCGCCTGCCGTTGACTGGGGGATATGGCCCGTCGACGAAGAATGTTTTCTTGATGATCCATGTTTAGGAGATATGAGTGTTGAAAGGCGGTCAGGCAGGACTTTAGGTAAAGTTACATTCTTCCCCATTTTGCTTCTTGAAAAGGACTCCTAAGGTTTAGAGCCCTTTGATCAAGTACCCAGAGTCTGTAACAGGGAAACATCCATTGTAAAAGCTCTTGGATGAGCACAGAAATATGGTGCAGTGTATGAAGCCCAGCCACCCCAAGCTATGGGTTCAATCCATAGAAACATAGAATTTGACGGCAGATAAGGACTGCTTGGCCCACCTAGTCTGCCCACTTCCCTACCTAACTGATGAGCTGCAGATCCTAGTTAACCAACAGCCTACTTCCTCCTACCCCCAACTAGAATTGCCTTGTGTCTGTCCCATGCTTTCTTGAATTCCCCCACTGTTTTTGACTCTACGACCTCCTCAGTAAGGCTACTCCATGCATATACAACCCTCTCTGTGAAGAAATACTTCCTCACATTATCTCTGAGCCATCCCCCCTCTATCTTCAAATTGCACCCCCTTGTTCTTGCACATCTCTTTCTGAAAGATGATACCCTCTTGGACTTTGTTGATTCCCTTGAGGTATTTGAAAGTTTCTATCATGCCCCCCCCTTTCCTCGAGGCTATACATCTTATGCTCCTTTAGTCTTTCTTCATACGTCTTCTGGTGCAGACCCTGCACCATTTGGTGCCCTCCTCTGGACAACCTCCACCCTATGTCTTTTCGGAGATAGGGTCTCCAGAACTGTACACAGTACTCCAGATGTGGTCTTACCAACTGTCTGTACAGAGGGCCAACAACTTCCTGTTTTCTACTGGTGATGCCTCTCCCTATGCATCCCAGTATCCTCCCAGCCCTCCTTACTGCCTTCTCACATTGCTGGCCCACCTTTAGGTAATCTGATATGACTACCCCAGGTCCCTTACTCTTCCACTGAGTTTTTGTTTCCCAGGTGCATTACTTTGCACTTCTTTGCGTTGAATCTAAGCTGCTATACATCTGACCATTCCTCTAACCTTGCCAAGTCCCTTTTCATCCTTTCCACCCTACTTTGCGCATCAACCCTGTTGCAGATCTTTGAGTCATCTGGAAAGAGACATACTTTCCCTTCCTGTCCCTCTGCAATGTCACATAGACATTAAAAAAGGACTGGCCCCAGTACTGAACCCTGCGGTACCCCACTAGTAACCCTCCTTTCTTCATTGTGGACTCCATTTACTATTACCCGCTGTGTCCTGTTGTCCAGCCAGTGTTTTACCAAGGCTACCACCCTGGGACCCACTCCCAGGCTGGCTAATTTGTTTATTAATCTTTTGTGCGGGACTGTGTCAAATGCCTTGCTAAAGTATAGATAGGCCATGTCCACAGCCCCTCCCTGGTCTACTACTTTGACCACCCAGTCAAAGAAGTCAATTAGATTTGTCCAACATGACCTTCCTGCTGTGAATCCATGCTGCCTTGGGTCCTGTGCCCCACTGGCCTCTAGGTACTCAACAATTCTTTCCTTCAGAAGTGATTCCATCATTTTCCCTACCACTGAGGTCAAACTGACAGGTCTGTAGTTTCCTGCCTCCGTCTTGCTCCCACTTTTGTGAAGGGGAATCACATCCACCATCCTCCAGTCCTCAGGTACCACACCATCCTCCTATGATTCATTAAAAAGGGTAGTCAGTGGTGTTACTAGTTCTTCCCTTAGTTCTTTTAGAATTCTGGGGTGAATCCCATCAGGCCCCATTGCTTTATCCACCTACAGTTTTAAGAGTTCTTTCAGAAACCTTTCTTCTGTCAAAGGACCAATATCAACCCCCCTATCCAGAGTGCTTCTATTGACTGGATTAGGTATCTCCCCCGCTTTTCCATTGTGAATACTGAGCAGAAGTATTCATTCAGTATCCCTGCTTTTTCACTGTTGCTCTCTACCCAACCACCTTCCTCTTTATTCAGCCTCAGTATACCTGCCTTAGTTTTTCTTTGCTCCCTCATGCACCTATAAAAAGGTTTTATCCCCCTTCTTAACCAAGTTGGCTTTCTTTTCCTCGGTTTGGGCCTTTGCTATTCTGACTGCCTTCCCCGCTTCCTTCTGCTTTAACTGGTACAGTTCTCTGTCCTGCTCCTTCTGTGTTTCCTGATACTTCCTGAATGCTATATTTTTCTCCCTTACCTTCCCCGCCACTTCTTTTGAGAACCAGTGTTTTTTCTCTTTCTTTTTGATTTGTTTATTTGCTTCACACAAAGGCGTGTTGCCTCTGTGATGGCAGTTTTGACGTTTCCCCATTGTTGCTCCACCCCACCTCCTTGTCTGTTTGCTAGTGTTTTTCTGAGGCACACTCCCATTTTGACAAAAATCAGCCCTCCTGAAGTCCAGTACCTTCACTTTTGTGTGGCTCGACTCTACAGCTAAGTTCATCGTGAACCACACTGTTTGGTGGCTGCTTGTTCCCAGATGGCTACCCACTTCAAGATCAGCGATCCTCTCTGTCCCCATTTGAGAGCACCAGGTCTAAGATTGCTCCCTCCTGAGTGGGTTCCAAAACTAGCTGTCTGAGGCATGCCCCCTGTAAGGCATCGACAATGGCCCTGCTCTTGGATGTGGTTGCAGCAAAGGTGCTCCAGTTAATATCGGGCATATTCAGGTCCCCAGTCAGCAATATCTCCCCTTTCTCTGCCATCCCAAGGATGCCTTCTATCATTTCCTTGTCTATTTCTTCCCCCCGAGATGGGGGTCTGTATACAACCCCTGTGTGGATTGTGGAGCCATTTCCTATCTCCAGGGTGACCCACAGTGCCTCCTCTCCTCCCCGTTTACCCTTTAGTTGTTGCTTTGATCCCTTCCTTTACATAGAGAGCTACTTCTCCTCCTCTTCTTCCCTCCCTGTCCCTCCTGTAGATTGTGTACCCTAGTATGTTGACATCCCAGTCATGGTTCTCTGTGAACCATGTTTCTGTGACTGCTGTGATATCCCGGCATCCCTCTTCCATCAAGGCCACCATTTCAGGGAGCTTTTTACCTAGACTATGGGCACTGGTACTCATTACCCTCCATTTTTTTCTTATGGCTATTTCTTTTTGCCCCATCTCTGTCCTTACTGCCTTTGTCTTTTTCTCCATTTACCCCGCCCTTCTCCCTATCGACTGCTCTATCTTGATGTTTACCTCACTAACTACCCTGATTTTTTGGGGGGGGTGGGGGCTAGGATTTCCCTTCTCCTTTTCAGTCGTAGACTGCTGGCAGAAGAATAAGCTGCTGTCAGAGCTGAAGCCGGCGGGAAAATGAACGGAGACTACCAGGGACCACCCTCTTTTATAGGCACAGCACAGGAAGTGAGGCAGTGTGGGTGGTCCCTGGTATGGAGACTGCTAGAAGAAACTTCCGTGTTACAGCACCACCTATTGGGAACTCCCAGAAATAATGACTTACTGCAAGAGACCATTCCGTGGAAGATGAACAGGTTACTCATCTGTAACAGTAGTTCTAGGAGTGGTATATGTTGTTCATCCACACTGTCTGGCATTGTCCCTTTCCCCTTTAAATCTTGCCGGAAGTCTTCAAGCTGGCTCCTCCCACCAACCCGGGTGGTAAATACCTCGGCTCCGCCCCATGACGCCAGATCTAGCCCGCTGGAAGCCAGGTTGTGCGCCTTAAGCCGGGGAGGTCGGGTGGGTGCGTGTGGATGAACATATACCACTCCTAGAACTACTGTTACAGGTGAGTATCCTGTTCTTCTAGGAGCGTGGATAGGTTGTTCATCCACACTGTCTGGCAGACTCCTAGCAGTTCTCCAGGAGGAGGGAGGCAAGGCACACACCCCCTACTTAGGAAACAGAGATTGGAGAACTGAGGCCCCAAAACCAGCATCACGTCGTGACTCTAGGTCGATGTGGTAATGGGTAATAAAGGTGTTTGCTGACTTCCAGGTAGCAGCCCGACAGATTTCCTGGATAGGGATGTCCCTGAAAGCAGCCTCCGAAGCAGCAGTATAGCGGGTAGAGAGAGCCCTTATCCCTTTGGGAGGCTCCTTGCCCGCCAATTCATAACACAGACTTATGCATGATGTAATTCATCTTGCAATAGTCCGTTTAGCTGCAGGTCTGCCAGAAGCGGCTTCAGCGAGGTGACAAACAGCTGGCTAACCTCTCCCGACTTCCCGACTCTCTCCTTATAGTAGGAGAGAGCATGCCTGAGGTCCAGAGTATGGAGCCTGTACTCAGCATCCGAGGTGTAGTTAGGGTAGTATACTGGGAGTCAACACCTGGTTGAGGTGAAACTCTGACACCACCTTCGGAAGGAATTTCGGGTGGGGGCGCAGGACAGCTTTGTCCCTGTGAAAGACCAGATAAGGGGAGTCCACCGAAAGCGCCTGGAGCTCCCCTGTCCTTCTGGCTGACGTGATAGCCACCAGGAAGGCAGTCTTTCATGACAAGTGCGAGAGCTCACACTTGTGCATGGGTTCGAATGGCTTGCCCATGAGCTTTGCCAAAACCAGCAAAAGATCCCACGGAGGTGGAGCTTCACGCACCGGAGGGGATATGTGATCCAGGCCTTTGAAAAAGCGCCCGATCACCGTCTCCTGAGCCAACATCAGCTGACCGGCTCGCGCCCGGTAAGCAAAGACGGCTGCTAGGTGCATCCTAAGGGTTGATGACTGAAGACCCCTTTGGAGAGGGACCAAAGGTAGTCTAGAATGTTAGCCACAGAGCAGGATAAGGGGTCCAGGCTTTTTCCCTGACACCAAATGGAAAATCTTTTCCATTTGAAGGCATAACATTTCCTGGTCGATTCTTTTCGAGATGCTTCCACCACAGTGTAGACATCCTCAGAAAGACCCAAAGCCTGGAACTCTAGCCGCTCAGGAACCAGGCTGTGAGGTGCAGGGATTGAAGGTCCGAGTAGAAGACCTTCCCCTGGTTCGGCGAAATCAGGTCCAGGCGTGTACACAGCCGCTCCGGGGTCCTGCAGCTGAGGCTGAGGAGATCTGGATATCAGAACTGGCGTGGCCAATCTGGGGTTACCAGAATCACCTTTGCCTTGTCCCTCCTCACCTTGAGTAACACCTTGTGGATCAAGGGAAATGGAGGGAAGGCGCAGAAGAGGCCTGAGGTCCATGGCCTCGAGAAGGCATCCCCCTGCAGCGAACCCCACAGAGGGGGGCGGGCATGGTACAGCCTCAGCTTAGTGTTCTCCCTGGAGGCAAACAGGTCCACCAATGGTTTGCCCCAATGGGAGAACAGGTCGTAAGCTACCTCTGGATGGAGAGACCACTCGTGGGATGTCTGGCCTATGTGGCTGAGAGCATCCGCCAGTTGGTTTGCGACTCCTGCCACATGGATGGCTAGGAGATCCGCCTCCAGCCGGCTGATGAAGGTCCACATCCGGAGTGCCTCCTTGCACAGCAGATGGGAGTGCGTGCCGCCCTGTTTGTTGAGGTAGTACATGGTAATGGTATTGTCCGTCTGGACTTGAACCACTTGACCCCTGGGCTGAGGAGCGAAAGCTGACAGTGCCAGTCTGACTGCTCTGAGCTCCAGCAGGTTGATGTGGCATCGGGACTCCTTGGGGGTCCAGAACCCGTGGGCTCTGTTGTCCCCCATGTGGGCTCCCCAGCCCATGAAAGAGGCGTCGGTCGTAAGGACGACTGTCGGCTCTGGGCGGACAAATGGGACTCCTCCTTGCAAATGACTCGGGACGGTCCACCATTGGAGAGCATCCCACATCCTCTGGGTGACTGATCAGCTGGTCGAAGAGACCCTGATGCTGAGACCACTGGGCAGCCAGCTCCCATTGAAGGGGGCGCATGTGCAGTCTGGCCCAGCGGACCACTGAGGTGCACGCCGCCATGTAACCCAGGAGGTGCAGGAAGTCCCGGGCAGGACGTAAGTGCCCAACCAGAAATGATTGGGCAAAGGAGGAGAGAACCTCCACCCTGTCCACCAGGAGGCAAGCTCTGACTTGACAAGAGTCGAGCTCTGCCCCGATGAAGCCCATCACCTGAGAAGGTACGAGTTCTGATTTGGCCTCGTTGATCAGAAGGCCCAAGTGAGAGCAGGTTCGGAGGGTCAGGTCCCTGGACCTCTCCACCTCCTGAAGGGAGGAACTCACCAGGAGCCAGTCATCTAGATAGGGTTAAATACGAACCCCTTGATGCAGTAGATGGGCTGCCACCACTGCGATGCATTTGGTGAAGACCCTTGGGGCTGATGACAGGCCGAACGGCATGGCTCTGAACTCGTACAGGGTCCCTTCGACCCTGAAGCGGAGGAACCGCTGATGGGACGGACGGATTGGGACGGGTTAAAAAGCGTCCAGAAGATCCAGTGTACAGGACCACATGTTTTGCTCCAGGGATGGTATGATCTGGTTCAGAGTTACCATCCGGAAGGTGTGAGACCTGAGATACCGATTCAGGTCGTGGAGATCTAGAATGGGGCACCAACCCCCCGTCCGCTTGGGCACCAGGAAATACCTGGAAACGAAGCCTGGGTCTGAAGGAGGATCCGGCACCGGGGCAACCGCCTCTCTGAGGAGGAGCTGCTCAATGTCGTTCCGAAGGGCAGACTGGGTGCCAACTGAGATCCTTTCCTCCCGTGGGGCACGGGCTCGGCTGGGAAAGTACTGCTCGAACTCTAGGGGCAGACCCTGCCCGACCACCTCCAGAACCCACCTGTCCAAAGTGATACCGGACCAGGCAGAAAGGAAGTGGCGGAGCTGGCCCCCCACAGGAGGACCCAGAACTGGCGTGATGGGTGCGGGGGAGGCCACCCCCGACCCGTCACTGTGCAGGCTTAGAGGAGGAGGAGGAGGAGGCACCGGGACCAGCACCTCGGCCTCCTTTGCAGGGCTGCTGGGGACCTTGCTTGGGCCTAGGGCGCCAAGCTTGAGCCTGCTGCTGTTGCTGACCTCCCTGGAAGGAGGGCTGTCTGACTGCAGGGGAAGAATGCCGAAAAGGCTTCTTCTTGCGCTTCTGCTGGTTCTTGCCTGAAGAACCCTTAGCAGAGGTGGCATCTAAGATGGCACTGGACTGCTCAATGCGCTGAAGATGACCTGCCACTCCCGGACTGAAGAGGTCGGTGCCAAGGAAGGGCACGTCAGCTAGTTTGTGCCGAATATCCACAGGAAAGGAGGATAACCTCAGCCAAGCCCTGAGGAGAGAGGCTACCGCTAGTGAACAGGCACAGGAATCACCAATGTCCAGAGCTGTCTGGAGCTGTTTGGCAACAGCCCGGCCCTGGTCCCGGACCTGCTTGACTGTGGTCTGCATGTCTGCTGGGAGGTGAGGAAGAACTTCATCCAGCAACCCCAAAAGGGCATGAGAGAAGTGTGCCATGATCACTGCTGAGCTTGCCTGACGAAGGCCCAAGCATGATGCCGCGTAGACCTTCCAGACCGAGTGGTCCATAAGTTTGGACTCCTTGTCCGAAGGGTGGTCAGTATTCACAGAGCTGCCCGTTTGCCTGAATACTGAGGCAGTCACAAGGCTTTCTGCCGAGGGGTGCTCAGTAAAACCCGCCAAGGACCCCGTGGGCACCGCGTACTTGCGGGCCATGCGGGCAGATGGAGCCGGGCAAGAGGCTGGACGCTGCCAGAGTTCCAGAGCCGGGCCAACTATGGCTTCGGCCACTGGAAAGGCCTCCGGCGGGGTATCCCCCCTCTTGAGAATATCCGTGAGGGAATATTCTGCCTTCTTCTGAATAGGCTGCAAAGGCATTCCTGTGGACTCTGAAATGAGTCGAAGGATGCCCTGGAAGGAAGAAGGCCCTTCTTCCAAGCCTGACCCCGACAGCTCATCATCAGAATGAAGGCCGGTATTATCTGAATCCGAGAAGTCCAGATACAAAGGCTTCCCACCTAAATCTCCCTCGATACGCCTAGGGCGATCAGGGGTGACCGTATCGACAGTCTGTGAGGAAGACCCGAAGACTGTCGGTCCTCCTTAGAGGGAACCCCTCCCAGGGGCTGTTTTGGTGGAGGTTCCACCAAAATTGGTGGGGAGCCTGTAGCCGGCCGAGCCGAAAGGTGCACGGGGGCCACCGAAGGGACCGGAGCCCTAGTAGCTGAAGAAGTCTGTGTCGGCCAAAGAGGTTGAGGCCAAGTGATAGCCGGAACTGCCGGGGTAGCCGGCTTCTGGCCTGTTAGCAGAAGTTGCTGCCACATAAGGTCCTCATAACGTCGACGGAGTTTCCATGGAAGCCTCTCCTTGTCAGAGGAGGATGAGGAACGGTGTCGGCGCCTCTTTCGGGAGTGTTTATGTCCCTTCTTAGGTCTTCCAACCGAAGAGGACTTACTCCTCGATCGAGACCGATGGCGTCAGCTCTGTCTGTCAGGGGAAGCCGGACTCTGTGAAAACTGAGGTTCCGGCTCCTGGCCCTTGATTGGGATACCCGAGGGACGGGTTTCCTCGTCGGGGAAGGAGAGAATAGGCATTCTCTCCAGAGAGTCGTCAACAGGCGTCGGCGACAACGGCTCGATCGGGTAGAAAGAAATCTCGGCCGGTTCAGCCGTGTCCTCGACTTCAGTGCCTTGGCCAGATGGAAGGTCTGAAAAACCAGCAGCCGAGGAGGCGATCTCAACCGTAGTCAAGACCCCTTGCTTCTGGAAGTCAGACCGCTCTCGGTCCCAGGAGCATCTTCTTCGGCTAGAAGACGGTTTTGGATCCTTCTTTTTGGATCGGGAGGAGTGCGAGCCCGAGGGCACCTCACCCTCAGTAAGGAGAGACTGGCACAACTCCCGAAAGGATCCTGTGAAGGTGGAGCCCAAGTTGAGAGGCACAAAGAAGCTTCGGTTGGCCGAAGCTTGGGCAGCTTCTTCCTCGAAGGCCGCCATCTGCTCGAGCTGCTCGGCGGATCCCACAGCTGCGGAAACCGCCCACCTGGCCTCCTTCAATTTCACCGGTGGATTGCGAAGCTCCGGTCTCCCCAGCTTCAGGCGCGCCTGATGGTCCTCCAGAATGGTGGGATGGAAGGCAGAGAAAATAGTGCATTGCGAGGTATCATGCACAGTACTGAGGCAATAAACGCACGACAGGTGGGGGTCGGTGTGTGACATTTTTTGTCCACAAGAACACCGGCGAAACCTGGGGGACGACTTGTCATCCATGTCCGAAAGGTTCGGATCAGAGTCGTATACTTAAGAGTTTCAAAGTGAGAAGATGCGGTGAAAAACGTCGATTAGACTCCAGGGTCTCAATTGCTGCAAAAAGCACGAGGGAACCTGTATCTTCCAGCGGAAAGGAAGATCTGGTGTCATGGGGCGAAGCCAAGGTATTTACCACCCGGGTGGGTGGGAGGAGCCAGCTTGAAGACTTCCGGCAAGATTTAAAGGGGAAAGGGACAATGCCAGACAGTGTGGATGAACAACATATCCACGCTCCTAGAACTACTGTTACAGGTGAGAAACCCGTTTTCTAGGGACATCGATATGTGTACTTATCCACACTTGTGGTAAACTCCTAGCAGTTCTCCGAAAGAAGGGGCAATGTGCACACCCCCATTTAGGAGAAGGAGGGGGAGAGAGAGATAGAGAGAGACAGAGAGAGACACACACAGAGACAGAGATAGAAGAACTGAAGCCCCAAAACCAGCATCCCGGCGTGACTCAAAGTCAATGTGGTAGTAGAAAATGAAGGAGTGTACCAACTTCCAGGTAGCAGCCCTGCAGAATTCCTGGGTAAGGACATCCCTGGAAGCAGCCACTGAGGCAGCAGTACAACAGGTAGAATGAGCCCTTGGCCCTACAGGAGGCTCCCTACCCACCAACCTATAGCAGAGGTCAATGCAGGACACAATCCATATGCCAATCATCCACTTAGCTTCTGGTCTGCCAGGTGTGGCTTCAGTGTAGGTGACAAATAGCTGGTGAACCTCTCCCCGAACTTCAGCCATGCGCCCCTTATAGTAGACAAGCACTCGTCAGAGGTCCCGAGTATGGAGCCTGTGCCTGGCCTACAAGGTGTAGTTGGTGAAATACACTGGGAGACTGATCACTTGGTTAAGGTGAAACTCTGACACAACCTTCGGAAGGAACTTCGGGTTGGGGCGAAGGAGGACCTTATCCCTGTGGAATACCAGATGAGGAGACTCCACTGAGAGCGCCTAGAGCTCGCTGATACTTCTGGCTGACGTGATTGCCACCAGGAAGGCGGTTTTCCACAAGGGAGACATTTCACATCACACCTGTGCATTGGTTCGAAAGGCTTGCCCATGAGCTTTGCCAGCACCAGCAACAAATTACAAGGTGGTGGTGGTGGTGGTAGTTCAGGTACTGGAGGGAAAATGTGGTCAAGGCTTTGGAAAAAAGCACCAGACCACCTTCTCATGTGCCACCGATGGCATATCAGCCTGCACCTGGTATGCAGAGATGGCTGCCAGGTGCACCTTAAGGGTCCTCGACTGAAGGCCCAACAGAGAGGGACCAATGCTAGTCAAGAATGCTAGCCACCGGATGAGCTAAGGTCTCAAGCCCCTTGACCTGGCACCAAATGGAGAACCTCTTCCATTTGAAGGCACAGCATTTTTGGGTCGACTCCTTCAGAGAAACCTCAACCATGGTGAGGACATCTTTGGAGAGACCCAAAGCCTGGAACTCTAGGCACTCAGGAACCAGGCTGTCCAGTGCAGGGATTGAAGGTCCAGATGGATTACCTTCCCCTGGTGGCAAGGTAAGAGGTCCGGGTGGGGAGGAAGACACCATGGGAGCATGCTACTGAGGTGATCAGGGTACCAGAACTGGTGAGGCCAGTCTGGAGTCATCAGGATCTTCGTGCCTTGTCCATCCCTGGCCTTGATGAGCACTTTGTGGATCGGGGAAATGGAGGGAAGGCATAGAGGAGGCCCGGGGTCCAGAGCCTTGAGAAAGCATCCCCCCTGCACAATTCCCTGCTGAGAGGGGCAGGCACAAAAACAGCCTCAGCTTTGTGTTCTCCCTGGAGGTGAACAGATCTACCAGAAGGGTACCTCATTGGGAGAACAGACTGTGCACTACATCCAGATGGAGAGACCACTTGTGAGACACCCTGCCCACATGGCTGAGGGCATCTGCCAGCTGTTTAAAGAGGTGACAGCCACATAGATGGCCAGGAGATCAGCGTCCAGATGTGGAGAGCTTCCCTGCATAGAGGAAGGGAGTGTGTCCCACCCAGTTTGTTGAGGTAGTACATGGTCGTGGTGTTGTCTACTGGACCTGAACGACCCGACCCCGAATGTGCGGAGCAAAGACTGTCAGCACCTGCCAAATGCCTGAACCTCCAGCAGGTTGATATGGCATCGGCACTCCGAGGGTCCAGAGTCCATGGACTCTGTGGTCTCCCAGCACATCAGAGAGGCATCAACCGTGATGACTCTGGGTGGACAAATGGGATCTCTTCCTGTAGAAGTTCCAGTACTAACCACCATTGGAGGGCATCCCACATCAGCCGGGTCACAGTGACTGGCTAGTCAAAGTGACCCTTGTGCTGAGACCATTGGTGGGCAAGCTCCAACTGCAGAGAGTGCATTCTCCACCAGGCCCAACAGACCACGGTGGTGTATGCTGCCATGTATCCAAGGAGGTGCAGTAAGTCCTGAGCAGGGTGCGGCTCCCAACCCAAAATGGTAGGGCAAAGGAGGAGAAAGCCTCTGCCCGGTCGACCGGAAACCGATCCCTGGCTCTGCTAGAGTCGAGCTCCGTCCTGATGAAGTGCATCACCCGCGAAAGTACGAGTTCTGACTTGGCCTCTTTGACCAGGAGGCCAAGGGACAAGCAGGTCTGGAGGGCCAGATCGCAGGACCACTCCACCTCCTCCCTGGAGGGACCAGCTATGAGCCAACTGTCCAGGTAGGGGTATACCTGGACCCCTCGGTGCCTCAGGTAGGCTGCCACCACTGCAATGTATTTTGTGAAGACCCTGGAAACAGAGGAGAGGCCAAAGGGCATGGCCTGGAACTCGTAAAGAACCCCCTCTGCATGGAACCAGGGGAAACAGCGGTGGGACGGACGAATTGGGATGTGGAAGAATGCGTCCTGAAGATCCAGAGAGCAAAACCACATGTTCTGCTCCAGACATGGCATGATCAGAGACAGTGACCATCCTGAAAGTGTGTGGCTGAAGGAATTTGTTCAGGTCACACAGATCTAAGATGGGACATCAGCCCACTCATCCGTTTTGGCACCAGGAAGTACCTGGAGACAAACCTAGTGGGTTCGAGACAGATGCCATGACCTCCTTCTGGAGGAGCTGGGCAATGTCTTCCTGAAGGGGTGACAAAATGTTAGTGAACATCATGTCCTCCTGTGGGGCATGGTCTTGGCAAGGTGGGTAAGCCTTGAATTCTAGAGGCAGACTCTGACCAACCACGTCGAGGACCCACCTGCCCATGGTAACAGCGGACCAGGTAGAAAGGAAGTGGTGGAGCCAGCCCCCCACTGGAGGACCCAGGGGAGGGGGAGGCTCCCCCTCATCCAGTCACTGGGCAGACTTGGAGGCAGAGGTGGGAATGGCTGAGGAACCAGCCGGACCTCTGCCTCCTGGTTTCCGGATGACCAAAGCAGCAGACTTCAGCAGCCCAGCTAGGGGCTGGGACAGCTTGGCCGCAGGAGCAAAGAGAGGCTGAAAGGTCCTTTGGACCCTAGGGCTCCCTCTGGGCAGAGGTGATAGTCCAGGGTGACACTGGACTTCTCAATGCGAGTGAGGTGTCCTTCCACCATCAGCCCAAACAAGTTGGTGCCCAGAAAGGGGACATCAGCCAACTTGTGCAGGGTATCTGCCGTGAAGGTAGAGATCCTCAGCCAAGCCCAGCAGCGCATGGCAGTGGCCACAGAGTGGGCAGAGGAGTCGCCGACGTCCATGGCCATCTGGAGCGGTTGCCTAGCCACCGTTTGGCCCTGATCCCAGACCTGCTTGACCGTTGCCTACATGTCAGCTGGGAGCTGGGGAAGCACCTCATCAAGGCTGCCCAAGAGGGCATGAGCAAAGTGGGCCATTAAGAGGGCTAAACTAGCTCGTCAAAGGTAGAGGGAGGAGGCCGCACAGACCCTCTTGATCATAAGACCCAATTTCTTAGATTCCTTGTCGGGAGGTTTATACATGTCCCAGACATTGCCTGTACGCCGAAAGACAGAGTATCCAAGGGATGTGTGGTGAAGCCCAACAGGGAACCAGTAGGGACCGCTTACTTGCAGGCCATCCATGCAGACAGTGCAGCACAAGAGGCAGGATGCTGCCAAAGCTCCAGAGTGGGGCCAAGAATGGCCTAGACGACCAAGAAGGCCTTCAAAGGGAAGTCACCCTGGTCGAGAATCTCAGTCTGGGTATTAGCCAGTTTCTGAATGGGCTCCATCTGAAGACCCATAGATTAAATGGAGCAGACTCTCGAAAGAAGTGGGACAATGCTTAGTCAACAAATTCTTTCCAAACTCGACATCCAACGGACGGGAGTGTAGGGAGGAACCCTCAGACACTTGAGGATTGGTTAAATAAAGGTCAACTGCCAGAGTCCCCGCTGATCCTACAGGCTCTGTTGCGAGTCATGGTGACAGAAAATGAGGAAGCCCTGGAGCGGTGCAGGCATCCTAAGGAGTAGGGCCCTCCTTAGGCAGTGGCTCCACCTGAATAGGTGGATAAGTTGAGGCCTTGGTGGCAGAAGCCATTTAATAGCCAGGGTGGAGGCTGGAAATCTGCTTGGTCCCAGTGAACATGAGTGGATGCCACATAAGCTCCTTGTAGCACGGACGCATTTTGCGGCACAGCCGCTCCTCATCTGAGGAGGAGGAGGAGGAGGAGTAGCGGGTGATGCCGCTTGCCCAAATGCCAAGAGCCGGAACGTTGATGCCAGCGTGGGCTGCTCAACTTGGGGCTTCGGGATCATGACCATCGGGGCCACCAATGGTGGGTCTCTGAGGGAGCCAGCGAAAGTCGAGGGGTCCGCAGATCACTGGATCCGGATGGACAGGCCCGGATTAGCAGGCTGGTCCGACCCATCCTGGGAAGTAACAGGCAGGACCGGAGTCCTAGAGAGGGAGGTATCTGCCTCATCTGGCTACAATGGGTCAACCATTTTGAGAAAAATAGACAAGCTTCGACCAACTGGCCTGACGGGGGGACCCTGGAGCCGGTGGCCAGGGCCGAAGTATCAACCATAGTGGAAACCTACAGAGAAGCGCAGGAATCAGAGGCCAGAGAGCACTCGCGATCCCACAAACAGCAAGACTTCTTTTTAGTCTTTTTTTTTTTTGTTGAAAATTTAGATTTGGTGCCCATAGAAGGGTCCTGCCCAAAGGTGGGCAGAGACTGGTACAAATCAGGAAACAACCCTGAAAAGGTGGCATCTAAGGAAAGCAGCATAAAGGCCGAAGCCATAGAGGTATGCTCAGTGGTCTGAACCACAGCCTCTTCAAAAGCTGCAAGCTGTTCAGTGGATCCTGCAGCTGTGGAGACTGCCCGTTAATGGGGGGTATCCTGCTCATCAGAGTGCCCTAGAAGAAGCAGAGTGTGCCAGTCTTCCATCGTTGAAGGATTCAAAGCGCGACAAAGGCCACACACCTGGGGATCGTGTTCATGGTCTAGGCAGTAGATGCATATAGTGTGCGGGTTTGTGCAGGACATCTTCTGCCCAAACGTGCACGACTTGAATCCCAGTGCCAACTTCGAGTCTTCATAAACAGAAATGTTGAAGAAATCGCCTGAAGATGAAGAATTTTGCAAATCGCTAAAGACTAAAAGCCAAGGGCCTACTCAGTGCGGAGAGCGGTAAGGAGAGAAACTTCTTCCAGTAGAAAAGATCCGATGTCACAGGACGGTGCCAAGGGAGTTATCACCCAGGTGGCTGGGAGGATCCAGCTTGAAGACTTTCCAGCAAGCCTTAAAGAGCTACTGACGCCGCAAAGAAAACTTTGAAAAACATAATTAGGTAAAATTCTGCTTATATTCCATACATATTCTAGATTGCTCCTCCCCATTATTTATCACTGAGAAAATGTGCATGCATACATGATTTTTATCTCTCACAGTTACTTTAAAGTTGCTCTGCCTCTACAGCTTACTCCCTACTTCAAGTCATAATGCTCTGTTGTGACATCACAATTTGTTGCCATGAGAGTAACTGATGTCACAAGCAGTACATTATGATCCTACGTAGGGAGATAGCAACAGAAACAGATGAACTATTCAGGAGCAAAAAGCCTGTTTTCATGCAAATAACCTCAGCAATAAATAATGGGGAGGAGGAATAAAGAACTAATGTGAAATACAAGCTGAACTTCATCTAAATATTATGCTTTGTTAAAGTTCTCTTGAAGTCGTCAGCTGCTCTTTAAAGGGAGAGAAACACTGATAAGTACACCATATCCACATCCCTAGAAATGAAAATGTCCAGAATAGATCTCACCCATTAGCAATTGCTGCCTGTTGTTCCAACTGGTTTTTCTGCTTAATGCTTCAGGCTGGCACAATGCCAGCTGCGATGATTTAATTCCATCCATTCCTGAATCCGATTAATCCTGGGCTGAATCATTAAATTTTGGCTGAAATTGTTTAAATGGCCCACAACACAGTAGTGACACAGTCCCAGTCAGAGTGAGACTCCACAGTTAGACAGCCCCGGTGCTGTCCAGATTCCGATTCAAATCAATCACTGTCAGTCCACCATTTAAACAGATCCCATATGCTGCAGCTGGACTGCACTACACTGCACCTACTGACTGCTAAATGTTGGGGGCCGGAGGCCTGTCTGGGCCTGTGGAGCATTGCCGTGGTGCTACTAGGTCCATCAAGGAGTGAAGGAGGCAAGGAGCAGGGCAGGCATAGTTGGTTATTCAAGCCCACATGTCGTCACGTGCGCCACTTAGTTGAGGAGTCGGACCAACATTTGGAACTTCAGGCCCTCCCGACAGTCCCTGCCAGACCACTCCACTGGATGGGGTTGGGGTATTTTTTTTTTCCTTCAGTGCAGCAGCAGCTGAGCAGCAGACAAGAAGTTAGACAGAGAGAGATGCGCGCTCATCGCTCACAGCGCTACAAGACTACTACGCAGCAGCGCCAAACCTCAGACGCAGCCAGCAACGTGATACTTCATTGGCCACTGCTGGCCAGCCTGTTGCCTGTCTCTCCCCCCCCAGCGACAGACAGTAGTAGCCAAAACATGCATGCTGGGAGGAATCTAAGCTGGCAGCCGGTGGCAGCTACTGGCATTTTGCTTATGCAGGCAGATTTGGGACAGGAAATAAGGGAGAAAATACGACTTTTCTAAAGCGTGCACATAAAGACCAGTACTTTTCATGTCCTGGGAAGATTTTCATATTTCACAGGACAGGGACCTTAAAAATGTGATCCCATCAAAACTGGGGCAGGTGGCAACCCTAGTTTGGAGGTTGTCTGTTTTGTGGCTGCTTTACTCCACTAGGCTCTCAGGCCATATCAAACATCTCGCATCTCCAACACAATGGTGTGGGGATGAGTCTGAGGGTTCCAGACACCTTGCGTTTGGAGGCCCTGACATTGCCCCCCTCACCCAAAAAAAACAAAAAAAAAAAAAAAAAAAACACAGGGAGGCATTCGTGGTGAGTGTCACCTAAGGCTCCAGCTGGGAGTGGTGAAAGCCCTGGGGGGAGACTGACCACATGCGAGTGACTGAACCAGAGGCTTGATCACATGAATGGGGTAGACCCGAGTGTATGATGCCTGTGACCACTGTGCATCCACCAAGTCGTTCGCATGTGCAATCATGACAGAGGCACTGTGAACACTGAGGAGGCTATCCGTTCTAGCATGTGCTGCATGGAGTGGGCTTGTACAGTCTTGCAGTCCATGATGTAGCATGTCATCTTCAGAACTGCCTGTAGTCTGCTCTCTGGAAGGAAGGCGCCAGCCCTGGTCATATCCAGTAGAGCTCCTATGAACAGCTGTTGCCTTGAGGGTTGGAACACAGACAGATTCAGCAAAACCCCCATCGAGGAGAGAAACTGAGAGGCTGTGTTACTGGTCGTTCCGTCTCCTGCCTGGATGGGCTGGCAATCAGCCAGTCATTCAGGTAAGGCCAGACTTGGGAGTCCTAGCTTTCTCAGGTGCACCAAAAGTATTGTAAAGGACTTTTGACTTGAGGCGTAGAGGAAAGCCCAAAAGGCAGGACTCTGAACTGGCTCTCAGCACGATGACACAAGAGATATCTTGTGGCAGCTGGGGTGTACCAATACGTGTTGGTATGCACTCTGCATATCCAGGCATGCTAACCAATCCTGAGGTTTCAGAAAAGGAAACAGAACCCAGAAAAATCCTTTTAAATGTTTCTTGATCCATGAATTTTTTCAGACTTCTGAGGTCAAGACCTGGAGCGCATGCCCCCCCAATTTCTTTGGTACTCAGAAGTAGTTGGAGTAGAAGCCAGTGTTTTGCTCCGACTCTGCCACTATTTTCATCTCCTAGATGACTAGAAGGTCTGCAATCTGCACCAGAAGCTCAGACATATGAGCTGATAGGCGGGCTGCCTTCTGTATGGCTAGTCCTGAGGGTTTCTGCAAATTCCAGTGAGTATTCCTCCTGGACGATCCTGAGAACCGATCTGCCCATTGTAGGGATGCCTATTAATGATGAAACTAGATTTGGCACCCCCAAAACTGGAGAGAAGAGGTCTGATCAGGCAGCCGAGGCAGGACCAGGGCCAGAGCTTCAGAGGGTGGTGCTTCTGGCACCTGTGCCATCGGATGTGCCTTTTTCTGAGACTGGGGAGGTGGACTTGTTTGGGGCTCCCCTGCCAGTTCCATGAAAGGTACACAAGAAAAGAATGGCACCATTCACCATAAGATAAATACCAAAATATCAAACGCTTTATTGCTGCGACTCACTATGCTGACAGGGAGCTTGAACCACAATTTACATCCGACTGGCTTCGTGCTAATGTGCCTCCTCAGAGATAGTATGATAGCGACTTTGCCAGGGATTTTAAGCATGCTCTAAAGGGTATACAGTACTCTTACTTAGAAAAATGCCCTCGGTAGCCGGATGCCCAAGATAGCTGAAGCGTAAGCACATCTGCACAAAATGTCAATCTTGTACAACTCCTTAAGAGAGCGTGCAGTGACCTCGAGGGAGAATGTTATCCTCGCTGAAAATGACAGGGCCAATGGCACCAGCTATGTGTTGGAGACGCACATTAGTCTATCCTTAGAGGCAGTGTTTTTCTCACTGGCACCACAACCAGACCCCAGCGAGGCACTAGAACCAGACCCCGTGGCCATGGACCCAACCAGCACTGAAAGTGACCAGCAATGGTACCGCGGCCGGTCCCATCCCAACCAGGCATGGGGTGCAGACAGGTGGACAGGAGTCCATGGTGCAGTCACCAGCAAGGACCCAAGGGCTGTTGCAGGAGTAAGATGCTCTACCTGGCCCGAGGGCTCCACCCGCAGCTCCAGTTTCACCAGCCGCAAAGGGCCCGGGACCAGTTCTGACAGCAAAGGCACACAGACCAGATGCCACACTCACTGCTTTATAAGAGCTACTCAAATTGTGCAAATGTCCACCGGAGTCCTCATTTACAGACAGAGGGGGACTCCAGGCCCAAGACTCCGACCTCTTAGAACCAGAGGCCCCCAGTGACACCAGAGGTGATGGTGATGGCGTCGCAGACCTCGCACAGAGTGACCTCTATCAGTTCCATTTTTTCCCCTTCCAGCAGGAAGAGGAAAAACTCAAGGCCAAGTGGTGCCAACAACCCAACCAGGATTGGGAACAGGTCTGCTTCTTTTTGTCATTTGGGGAAGGCTGTTCTTCCTACTTGGCACTAGACTGCCTATGGTCTGAAACTTCCTCAAAGGGGAAAGTGGAATAAACAGCCCCACTGCTAGAGCACCTTGCCTGAGCAGGCTTCCTATCATCCTCCATGGACCACTGATGCCTGGTAGGGCTGAGAAAAATGGACAGAGAAGTATTTGTTAATACACTCAACTGACACAAAAATAAACTAGCTTTTAAGAGTAGCTGACCCCTTCAAGAAAACAAACTATTTTAGACAGTTCAGTTTATATTTCACATTAGTTGTATATTTCCACCATTATTTATTAATGAGACCATCTGCATGAAAATAATGCTCCTGAACAGCTCATCTATTCCTGTTGCTTTCTCCCCACTAAAGGTCATAATGCTCCACTTGTGACATCATAGTTACTCCCATGGCAAAATACTTATGTCACAACAGAGGATTATGTCTAAGTAGGGAGTCTGCTATAGAGGTAGATGAATTCCAACAGATAAAGACCAGCATTCATGCTAATTTTCTCTGTAATGAAAGATGGGGAGGAGAAATCTATAGAATATATTTGGCATGCAAGCAGAATTGTACCCAATTATTATGTTTTTCAAAGTTTTCTTTGAGGCGTCTGCAGCTGTATAAAAACACCAAAACTGAAGGACTGAATGCACTACAGTGCCATGGGCCTTAAACTTCCTGATAACATTACGTATGGTGGAAACAGGAACATCAAGGTCTCTGGAGATTGATTTGTAGCCTTGAGATTGTCCATGCTTGGCTACAATCTTCTGTCTGACCTCCTCAGACAATTCTCTGGCTTTCTTTCTTTCCTCCATGCTCATTGCGGTACACACAGTGACAAAACAGGAGAATGAGTCCTTTTCTCTATTCAAACAGGTTGAATGAGTAATTTTTATATTGCAGGCACCTGCAACTCACCACAGGTGAGTTCAATTCCAAAGTGAAGGAGATCACCTGCTTGAAATCCAATTATTTCTAACTACTTCTAAAAGGTGCCAATTTTGTCCGGGCCATTTAAGGATTTCTGTGTGGAATAAGCTAAGACTTAGTAAATTTTTCTGCTTTTTGTGTTTTATTCCACTGCAAACCAAAGAAATACATACGTGGATACCAAAACATTTTTTAATTTCAACAATTTTCTGGAAGGAATGGTGCATTATTAGAAAAAACTGCAAGGGCGCCAATATTTTTGGCCACAACTGTATGTCGGGCAAAAAATGAATGAACAGTACTTGTCGGGCAAACATTATCGGGGAAATTATCGTCAGGCAAACCCATTTTGGGAAAACATACGGATCCCACACGGGAGTGGTAAGGAGGGAACCAGATTCTTCCAAGCGGAAAAGAAGATCTGGCATCAGGGGGCGGAACCAAGGGATATACCACCCGTGTGGGTGGAAGGAGCCAGCTTAAAGACTTCTGGCTGATCTTAAAGGGAAAGGCAACTGCCAAGATATGTGTGGATAAGAATATATCCACATCCCCAGAAAGAACAGTTATATAAGAACTTACCATAACAGTAGATCTTAGAGATAATCTCTCTCATTAGGTCACACCTCCGGAACTTATACCGTGTCAGCACTAGGACCACATGGAAACTTTTGCAAGCAGTCAGTCAGGGCCTGCCCATGACGTCATGTGACCAGCATCAATATGGGCATGGGCAGCCCCCTCTCTCCTCAGTTCCCCACTGGAGATTATGCTCGAAGGAATGTTGTCCAGGGAACGGGAGAGTCATGACAGCACCTCAGCTACCAGGCAACACAAGGTGCTGTAGATGCAGCTATGAGAAGAAGCACAGCCTAGAAACCATAGTGAGAGCCCATGGGAAATGGAGGGTGGTACGGCATGACCTGATGGAAGATTCTCTGGAAGACCTACTGTTATGGTAAGTTCTTTGTAACTGTTCTCTCTTCTTTGAGGATGTCTCTCATCAGGTCACACCTTGGGAATGAGTCACAAGCAGTACCAAAAGCAAACAGCCTGGGCGGATGGCAAGAAAAATGCTCCAGGAACAGGCCCTGCAACCTAGTGATAGCAAAACCCATTCTTCTACCAGGTTTACTGTCCAGACTGTATTGTTTAGTGAAAGGTTGGACTACATGCCAAGTGGCAGCTCCACAGTGTGTCAGCAAAAACCTAACAAATAAGGACAAGTGACGCAGCTGAGGCTATTGTGAAAGGGCCACTAACAGACTTCCTTTCACAAAATGTAATACAACTTGCCAATCCTTGGACAGGCACTGTTTAGTCAGAGGTGCACACTGTTTTCTATGGGCAAATTAAACAAGTGGATTTTCTTTTTGTTTTGTTACACATTTAGAAATGGAGCAATGCTTCCCTTGGAGTGGCAAACTCCTGGAACAACCCAGAAGGTGGATGGCTTGGTTTAATATAAACTCAGAAACCACCGTATGTAAAGAAATGTAGAAGTATGACATCAGGACACTCCAGCAGCCTCATCTTATGGTCCATCAGAGCCAACAGCTCCCAAATCCCCTAAGAGATACAATTTAACTTAAAAAGCACGCCTTCAGAAACAGGAAGCAAAAAATACAGGTTACTCACCTGTAACAGGAGTTCTAGGAATGGTATATGTTGTTCATCCACACTCATTGGCAGTATCCTTGCCGCTTTAAATCTTGCCGGAAGGTCTTCAAGCTTGCTCCTCCCACCCACCCGGGTGGTATAACTCGGCTCCGCCCCATGACGCCAGATCTGGCCCGCTGGAAGCTCAGGTTGTGCGCCGGCCGGGAGGTGTGAGATCGTGTGGATGAACAACAATACCATTCCTAGAACTCCTGTTACAGGTGAGTAACCTGTATTTCTAGGACATGGATATGTTGTTCATCCACACTCATTGGCAGACTCCTAGCAGTTCTCCGGGAGGAGGGAGGCAAGACTACACCCCATATACTTACTTGGGAAAGAGAGACTGAGAACCGAGGCCCCAAAACCAGCATCCCGGCGTGACTCAAGGTCGATGTGGTAGTGGGTAATGAAGGTGTTTGCTGACTTCAGGTAGCAGCCCTGCAGATTTCCTGGATAGGGACGTCCCTAGAAGCAGCCGTTGCAGCAGTATGCGGGTAGAATGGGCTCTTATCCCTCTGGGAGGCTCCATGCCCGCCAACTTATAGCAGAGATCTATGCAGGAGGTTACCCACCTGCTTATCGTCCGCTTGGCTGCAGGTCTGCCAGATGCGGCTTCAGCGTAGGTGACAAACAGCTGGCGAACCTCTCCCCGAATTTCAGCCGTGCGCTCCTTATAATAAGCGAGCGCCCTTCTAGGGTCCAGAGTATGGAGCCTATATTCGGCCTCCGAGGTGTGATTGGGGTAGAACACCGCAGAGTCAACACCTGGTTAAGGTGAAACTCCACACCACCTTCGGAAGGAATTTCGTGGGGCGCAGGACAACCTTGTCCCTGTGGAAGACCAGGTAAGGAGACTCGATGGAAAGCGCCTGGAGCCTCCCATCCTTCTGGCTGACGGATAGCCACCAAGAAGGCGGTCTTCCACGACAGGTGAGAGAGAGCACACCTGTGCATAGGTCTGAATGGCTTGCCCATGAGCTTTGCCAGTACCAGCAGTAGATCCCACGGAGGTGGGGTTCCCGCACTGGAGGAAATGTGATCAAGGCCTTTGAAAAAGCGCAGACCACCTTCTCCTCGCCACCGACTGCTTCCCGCCCGCGCCGTAGGGCAGAGATGGCTGCCAGGTGCACCCTTAGGGTAGTCGACCCTAAGCCCTTGACTAGAAAGGGACCATAAATAGTCCAAGATGCTTGCCAAGGAACAGGAGGAAGGGTCCAAGCCCTTGTCCTGACACCAAATGGAAAACCTTTTCCATTTGAAGGCATAGCATTTTCTGGTCGACTTACGGGACGCCCAACTACATTGAGGACCTCGGCCGAAAGACCCAAGGCCTGGAACTCTAGCCGCCAGGAACCAGGCCGTCAGGTGCAGGGATTGAAGGTCCGGATGGAACACCTTCCCTGATTGACTGAGAGCAGGTCCGGCGAGCTGGAAGCTGCCATGGAGTCCTGGAGCTGAGACTGAGGAGATCTGGTACCAGAACTGGCGAGGCCAGTCTGGGGCTATATGAATCACCGCGCCTTGTCCCTCCTCGCTTTGAGAAGCACCTTGTGGATCAAGGGAAATGGGGAAAGACGAAAGAGGCCCGGGGTCCATTGCTCGAGAAGGCATCCCCTGCAGCGAGCCCTGCTGAGGGGGCGGGCATGGAACAGACTCAGCTTTGCTGCCTCCATGGAGGCAAACAGGTCCACCTGAGGTGTGCCCCAAAGGGAGAACAGATGCTGTACTACCTCCGGCAGGAGAGACCACCGTGGGATGCAGCCCTATCCGGCTCAGGGCATCGGCCAGGGTGTTGGAGGCTCCTGCCACGTGGAATGGCTAGAGATCCGCCTCCAGGCTGCGCACGAGTGAGCAATGCGGAGAGCTTCCTGCATAGAAGCATGGGAGCGGCCCCGCCCTGGCGGTTTAGATAGTACATGGTCGGCATTATCCGCCTGACTCGGACCACTTGACCCCGGAGGAACGGAGCAAGGCGGAGAGCTAGGCGGACCGCCGGAGCTCCAGCAGGTTGATGTGCATCGGGACTCCCTGCGGGACCAGAGGCCATGGAGCCCGTGTTCCCCAGATGGGCACCCCAACCCATCAGAGGCGATCGGTCGACAGAGAGACCCACGCCTCGGCGGACGAACGGGATGCCCTCCTGCAAATGATCTGAACGGTCCACCACTGGAGAGCTGCTCCACATCCCTGTGTCACCGACACAAGCTGGTCCAAGGGATCGCAGCGCCAGACCATCTGGCTGGCCAGTCCCCACTGAAGGGGACGATGTTCCAGCGGCCCAACGGACCACGCTGGTGCAGGCCGCCATGAGACCCAGGAGGCGAGGAAGTCCCGGGCAGGGCGCATTGCCCAACCAGAAATGATCGGGCAAAGGAGGAAAGAACCTCGGCCCTGTCCGGGCCGAGCCGCGCCTGGCTCGAAGAGAGTCGAGCTGCTGCTCGATGAATAGAATCACCTGCTTCGCTCGAGTCTGACTTGGCCTCGTTGATAAGGGAGGCCCAGTTGAGAGCAGACCTGGAGGGCCAGATCTCTGGACCACTCCGCCTCTCCTGGAGGGAGCTGCTATCAGCCAGTCGTCCAGGTAGGGTACACCCGACCCTCGGCGCCAAGAGGGAATGCTGTCACCACTGCCATGCATTTGGTGAAGACCCTGGGAGCTGGAGACAAGCCGAAGGGCATGGCTTGGAACTCGAGAGGGATCCTTCCGCCGGAAGCGAAGGAATTTCTGGTGAGACGGACGGATAGGGACGTGAAAAACGCTGGCCCTGCAAGTCCAGAGAGCAGAACCACACGCCGTGCCAAGGATGGTATTATCTGAGCCAGAGTGACCATCCTGAAGGTTCGAGACCTTAGGAACTTGTTTAGGTCGTAGGTTGAGAATGGGGCCAGCCCCGTCTGCTTCGAACCAGGAAGTACCTGGACACAAACCCTGGGTCTGAAGGAGGGTCCACCACCTCTTACCACCTCCTTCTGGAGGAGGAGAGCGATGTCGGCTGCGAGCCGCCAGTGAGGCTGGGGATCCCGGCCCCCCGAGGCACGGCTCTGAAGGGTGGTGCCTGCTCAATTCCAGAGGCAGGCCTCTTCCCACCACCTTCCAAGACCCACCTGTCCGTGGTAACAGCGACCAGGCGGAACGGAAGTGCTGAGCCGCTCTCTCACGGGGACCCAGGGTAAGGTGACGGGGATGGGGCGACACCCCTCAGCTCCACTGGGCAGGCTTGGAGGAGGGACCGGCCGAGGGACCTCCTGGGCCTTTTCCTCCCTGCCTCCTGTTAGAGGAAGCCGGCGGCTTGGGTTTGGGATGCCGAGGCCGAGCCTGCTGGCCCTGACGTTGCTGGGCCGGGGCGCCGGGGGCTACAGAAGGACGAAAGGCTTAGGCTGTGGTTTGCCCTTGTCCTTCTGAGCGGAAGAGACCGAGTCCAAGGTAGCATTGGACTTCTCGATCCTCTGCAGGTGACCTTCCACCCCAGGGCCGAAGAGGTCAGTCCCCAAAAAGGGAACATCCGCCAACTTGTGCTGGGTATCCGAAGTAAAGGTGGATATCCTCAGCCAAGCCCGCCGACGCATAGCCACTGCGGCTGCCACCGATCTGGCACATGAGTCCCCTATATCCAAAGCAGTCTGGAGCTGCTGTTTGGCCACTGCCCTGCCCTGGTCCCGCACCTGCTTAACCGTAGTCTGCAGATCGGCGGGAAGATGAGGGATGACCTCCTCCAGGGAGCCCAACAGGCATGAGAAAATGTGCCATGAGGACGGGCCGAACTGGCCTGACGAAGGCCGAGAGAGGACGAGCGTAGACTTTTCGCCCGACATAGTCCACTTCTTGACCCTTGTCAGGAGGTTTGTCCACATCCTGGCGCTGCCGGCGCGCCGAAAACGCTGTCGGTAACCAACCCTCAGCAGAGGGGTGTTCAAAAACCGGACAAGGAACCGGTAGGGACCGTGATACTTCCTGGCCATCCTGGCCGAAGGCGCAGGGCAGGAAGCAGGGCGCTGCCAAAGCTCCAGTGCCGGACCCACTATGGCCTCGCCACCGGAAAGGCCTCCGCCGGAGATCCCCGGTCCAGAATCTCCGTGAGGGGATACCTGGCCTGCTTGGAATGGGTTCGAGCTCCATCCCGTAGACTCCGAGATGAGCCGAAGCAGTGCTAGGAAGGACGACGGGCTATCGGCCCATTGACTGACCTCCTGAAGACTCCAAGTCCAGTCGCTTGGAGAAAAGGAGGAATCATCTTCGACTCGGAAGAGTCCTCGAAGAGCTGCCTCTGGCCTGAGCCACCCTTCACCTGCCGAGGTCGGTCGGGAGTGAGGGTAACTGACAGCCGATGGGGTAGACCTTAGCCGACCGAGAATCTTGGTCGGAGCCCCAGCTGGTGGCTGTGGAGGCGGAGGTTCCACCGAATCGGTGGAGCAGTTTTCGGCCGCACAACCGCCTGGGTATAGGCCTCGGATAAAGTCGAGGGGTTGTGTCGGCTGCCCGTGACAGCTGACTTAATGGCCGGGGAAGGCGACGGGGTCGGCTTATTCCCGGCCAGGAGGAGCTGTTGCAACATAAGGTCCTCGTACCGTCGACGTAATTTACGCCGAAGCCTCCCCTCATCCGAGGAGGAGGACGAGGACGAGCGGCGACGCCGCTTACCGCGGTGCCGAGACCGAGACCGCCTATGACGGTGGGATCGGCTGGACCGCGAAGAGGTCCGAGACCGAGAGTCCCGGAATTTCCGAGGTCGGTGCGGGGAGGTGTCGGCCGGAACCGGCACTCCCTTCGGCTCGGATGGTCCATCCGAGGGCTCCGGAACCGGAGGCACAGGCGAGCCCACGGGATCCTCAACTCCTCCCGGGAAACCGGGAGAGGGAATTCGCTGCTAAAGGCGACAGCTCGTCCAATGGGTCGAGAAAATCTCGACTTCATCGGGTGGGAGTCTCGGTCAACTGACCTGACGGGGACACCGTGAGGCCAGTGGTCGGTTGAGCCGGTCGATCAAGCCGACGGGTCGACGGCCCGGGAGGGATCTTTCCCGCCCCAAGAGCGCCGACGAGGGATTTACCCCTGTCCCTCTTTTGACCGAGAATAAGGTCCAGCAGACGCAGGCCCTTCTCTTTAGTGGAGAGGGACAGACAAAGCTCCTAAAAGAAGCCGGTAGGAAGAACCCAGAGAGGCGGATAAATGCCGCGGCCGAGGAAGATACGGCCCGCGCGCCTCCTCTTCGAGATGCTACCATCCGCCGAGCCGATCCCGCCCGCCGCCGCGACACCGCCTAACCGGGCCTCCTTGACTTCACCGAGGGAAACGCCTCGGACGGCCCAGTTGCAATCGGGCAGCACGGTCTCGAGGACGAGGGCTGAGAAAGATGAGCACAGGTCGCAAGCCCGCGGGTCGTGCTCAAGGCCTAAGCAGTAGACACACGTGAGTGTGGATCCGTCCGAGACATCTTCTGCCCGCATGGGCATCTCCGAAATCCGGGAGTCGATTTGTCCATCGCAGCTGCGAGGGATAGAAGACTGAAGTCTTTTTCGCAAAATTTATTTTAAATCCGCAAACGGAGAAATAGGAACCAGTCACAAACGCAGAGCGTTAAGGAGGGAACCTGAGCTTCCAAGCGGTAAGGAAGATCTGGCGTCATGGGGCGGAGCCGAGAGTTATACCACCCGGGTGGGTGGGAGGAGCAAGCTTGAAGACCTTCCGGCAAGATTTAAAGCGGCAAGGATACTGCCAATGAGTGTGGATGAACAACATATCCATGTCCCTAGAAATAAAAAATTACGTATTCACTGTAATTGTTGATCTTCTTGGACCACCTTTATCATTGATTCACACCGATGTGTTCACAGCTGGAGGCACCAGGACCCTGCGGGATCCAAAAATCTTCAGTAGGGCCAGCACAGAGGTAGGCTGTGTGCATATACAGCACCGCAAGAGCTAGTCACACGCTGCATAGCCTATCACAGCAACACGGTAACACCCCCCCCCCCCAAAACAACCTCTATCTTTTTTACCAGGGAGGTGCAGCGTAATGTAACTAAGTAATCATCTAATCCAACAATGGCATAAGATGGTCCTTGGGACCCGTGAAATAAGGGTCAACAGTGTCTTCACAGCCCAACCAAACAAGGGAGGTGAAGACCAATAACAGAAGAATGAGCGGAGCGCCTATAGTTTATGACTCAGGTGTCATGGCGGACAGGGAACCAGTACGGCCGACGGGAATACCATCGCAGACAGGAACATCAGTGCCATAACTTTGGCAAAAACACTTTGCCCCCAGCACCCCCATAAAATATAATGAACTCCACAGTCGCAGATGTCTGAAGACAAAAAAAATATACAGGCAGAAGTTCCTCTTTTCAGGGGTGACCAGAGAGGTTAGAGCAGATTCAGTAATTTGGTAATGGTCACATGGTATGCAGGTTCAGTGTACTCTGAGGCAGAGTACAGGTGACGTGTTGATTCGCTATTGGAGAGGAGGTGCGACACTAAGGGGCCAGATCTAAAATGGACCCTGTCAGTCTCTTACGACTATCTGGTGTGGAGACTTATTGACATTCAACATCACTATCCTCTGTATGGGACATCACTATCTGATAATCTTTAAATTATTAGTTTACAGTTTTTTTTTTTCCCTGCCTTCCCCTGCTGCCGGTCGGCCACTCCTTTGGGCCACCTAGGTCCCCGCTTGCATCCCTGCCCCAATGCCAGCCACCACCACCCCACATTGCAGTCCCCCCCAGGTAATCCAGCGTAACCCTTTGCCGGATAGGCCCCTCCTCCTCAGAGCGAGACAGGCACCGGTGAGGGTTGGCCAGCACACACTACTTGGCCCGGGTGCTGTTCAGGTGGATCTGGGCCGAACTGGGGACTTGGCAGCAGCCAGCAACCATCATGTAGTCGGCTGTGGAGCACTTTTCCGCTTTGCTTCCCGGGGTTGTGGTGTGCTACATCAAGGCATATGCCTACATTCCCCACACTCCTCCTTGGTCAATGGGACCCAGTGCGTTGCCATACCCCCAGCCTCTGCCACGAGTCAGCAAGCGCGGCACCCCCCGAGGGAAGGCGAGCAGTCTTCAGACGCTCCAGCCTTCTCTCCCTGGCCAGCCCTCCAGCACCCTGGGTCTGTTCCCGAACCCGGGTCGCCAGCATCACAAGCAGAAATCCAACCGCTGAGTCAGTGGGCCAGCCATTCACAGTTTTAATGGAACCTGTGATCTGGAGTTTTAACTGTGTCAAGGTTTCTGCACAGAACTCTGAGCAAGGTTCTGATAGGTCAACAGCTCATAAATTTGCAATCTGCACACAAACCACGACAGTCAAAGCTCCAAACTTCTAGTTCCACAAAAAAGAACTTTGTAGCATGTTGTCCGTAAAAAGGAAATGACTGAAAAGTTTTCCATATCAGGGTTTATTCAGGTACAGTTAAATACAGATAATTTGAAGGTGTGAATTTTATTGCTGTAAACAGGAACATTACTAAGTGCTGCCAAGCATTACAAATGTCATGTCTCTTTCAAGGAGCTAGGTGTAGACAAGCAGCCACAGCAGCTGGATACTGGCCCTTTTTTCAAGTTAACATGCATTTTAATAATGCAAACGGTCACCAAAATATGGAGAATACGTGCCATAAGCTGAAAACTTTGTCCTTAAAGTTTCCCCCGTGTTATGCAGAGCATTAACTGGTTATAACCGTAAAAAGCCATGTACTTAAAATCCTGCTCCCAGCTACTCCAACCTTGTGAGGTTTGCTTCCCTCTTGTGGTGGCTTCCACAGCGCAAATGGACCTGGCCCAAGAAGGTAGCAAGGACAGTGCTGACCAAATGCATCAATGTTTTATTCATGTATGAAGAGCTCCACCCCCACCCACCGTATCCCTGAAGAAGCACTGTATGAACAGGACTGTTAGGCAGAGTTTGTATTTCACATTATGTTCGGTATTCAGCTTCCCCCTTTTACACTAGGACTTTTACGTAAGGACATGAAAACTGAATCACTCCCACAGATGTAGTCTGCTTATGCCTCCTGTCTATATTAACTTTCGGTATCATGAGAACCTTGATCATTTTAACAAATGAAACTGATATGCATTTTCTATATGCCTACAGCCATTTTCATAATGTACCATGTCCGGCAACATTTTTAAATAGCATGACACTGCCATTTCTGCAGTCACTGCATCTGGTATAATTTCCAAACGCTTTTTTAATCAAATTGTGCCAAACTGTGCCAATTTTTTTTTTTTTTTTTTTAAACTGCACATTTTAAACTCCCTGCTTTAATCTGCAAAAATTGTGCTTTTTCGTGAAATTTGTGTGGAAAATACAGTTACGCAAGAACTTACCGTAACAGCAGATCTTCGAATGGAGGTCTTGCAGCAGGCAACACCGCTAGGAATGAAACAGCCAGGTGCCAGGACCACACAGAAAACTTCTAGCTAGCAGTCTATCATGGGGGACCACCCTTGCCGATGTCAGCACGCTGACATCTGCCAATCCTATAAAGGGAGCGGTCTCCCACATCTACTTCAATTCTCCCACCAGAGAAACCAAACTGGCGGTAAAAATGGAGAGCCAAGGCGGTTCCTCAGTGCTGAGGAAAAGGCACAAGAGGTGCAAAGGAGAAGAAACTATCAGGAGGAAGGGAAAGCAGTGCCTGCTGCAAGAGCTCCTCTCGAAGATCTACTGTTATGGTAATTTCTTACGTAACCGTACTACCATCTTACTTCAAGGGGGCTCTTGCAGCAAGCAACACCGGTATAACAGTCCCAGGCAGTACCAGAATCGACCCAAAGGTCAGCTAGGAGGAGGCAGAAGATGTAAGCAGAAGGCTTAGGAAAGAAGGCCCTGAAGGACCAAGTCTGAAATTGAACCTGCATCTAGAAACAATGTCCAGACTGTAGTACCAAATAAACGTGTGTACAGAACTCCAAGTGGCAGCCGCACAAATGTCCCACAGCAGAGATTCTTGAAACAGGTGGTAGAAGCAGCCATCTCTCTCTGGTGGAGTAGCCTTTCACTACCCCAGGCAAGGGCTTGTACTTATGGTAACCGCAAACAATGTAATTTGCCAACCATTTCAACAAACACTGTTTTGAAACAGGTGCCCCCTCTCTTGGGAGCAAACAAAACAAACAGCTGATCAGTTCTGCGAACAATCTGGGTGCGGTTTATGTAATGTCGAAGCACACTGAATGTCCAAAGTAAGGGAGCGAGACTTCGCCCGATTAGAATATTCAGAGAAATAAACTGATAGGTGAATGGATTGGTTCAATGTAAATTCAGACACCACCTTAGGATTAGTACGCAAAGACTGTCTTTGTGAAAAACCAAATCAGGCTCTTTAAACATCATAGCCTGTAGCTTGGAAATCCTCCAAGCAGAACTAACAACTAAAAAGAGCTCTTTCCGTGACAGAAAGTGCAGCTTGCAACTCGCGACTGGCTCAAAAGGGAGGCAGAGTGAGTTTTTCCAGCATGAAGAGAAGGTCCCATGGAAGGACAGGATCCCAGATGGGAGGCTTCAAAATGTAGGATACCCCACAAAAAAGTGCGGAACACCTCCAGCTGGGCAACAGATTTGCCCTCAACAGGTGCATGGTATGCAGAGATGGCAGAAAGGCGCACCTTAAGGGAGGAATACCCCAGGCCCGAATTTGACAGGGAGAGTAGGTACTCCAAAATCAAATTCCCCAGACAGGTGAAGGGATCTAGGTGACAAGCAGCAGCCCAAAGGGAGAAGCATTTCCAGATCAAGGCATAGGTAGCTCTCGTGGAAGGTTTCCTAGCAGCCACCAGGACCTCAGCAACCCTGGAAGAAATTACAAAGTGGGAGATAGCCAAGTCTGCAGGAGCCATACATGTAGATGTAGGGACTTTAGGTCTGGATGGACCAGGGTGCCCTGTTCCTGGGACAGCAAGCCAGTGCACAGGGGCAAGGGTACTGGAGGTTCCACTGCCAGTTGCTGGAGCACAGGGTACCAAATCCGACACGGCCAATAGGGAGCGATGGTGATCATCTCTGCCTCTCCGACTGAATCTTAAGAACCATCTGCAGAAGCAGGAAGGGAGCATACAGGAACCTCCATTTCCAGGAGAGTGATAACGCATCATGCCAGAAAATTCCGGGCCCTGGATCGAGAGAGCAGAAAAGTGGCTTTTTTTTTTTTTTTAAATTAATTTAACTGTTTGGTCCCCGTCGCCACCTCCCAATTTGGTGACTGGGACAGACAGTTATTTTGCAGGTTCTCCCTTGCCCCCCAGGCCCCGCAAGCCATGTGGAGGCACGACTCCATGGCGCCAGCTCAGCCCCTTCCACCTCCCAAAACTTTTGCCACCCTTCTCCACCCACGCTACCCACCAGACCTCCACCCAGCAGAAGCAGAACTACGGGGGGGGGGGGGGCAGCAGAACATGTAAAAGCTTAGTCTCCTCAGAGCTGTGGCCACCATCGCCAAGCACTTGGTAAACACCCGAGGAGCGGAAGAAAGGCCAAAAGGGAGGGCCCGGAACTGAAATGATCCTCCTGGAAACAGAAACTGAGGAAGTGGTAGTGGGCAGAGAAGATCTGGACATGAAGGTAGGCATCCTGCATGCCAGAAGAACACAGCCAGTCCCCCGGTGAAGGAGGGGTAGCAATCCCTGGAGAGTGACCATCCTGAAACATTTGTTCTCTATGTACAGGTTCAGGAGGCTGAGGTCCAGGATCGGCCTCAGATCCCCTGTCTTCTTGAGGACGAGGAAGTGGGACTAGAACCCCCTTCCTCTTTGAGCCGGAGGGATGGGCTATATCGCCCTCTTGTGCAGGAAGGCCCGAATCACTTCCCAGATGAGGGAGAGGTGGGCAGAAGGGTAATGGGATGGCAAGGGAGGGTATTCTGAAGGGGGTTCCAGAAATTCAAGGGTGTGACTGTGCTTGATAAGCTGCATTAGTCTGTGGTCACTGCTTGCCACCCATTGAGGTAAAGGGAGAATCGAACCCTGACTGCCCCCCCCAAAGATTTCTGCTTGGGGGGGGGGGTTGTTGGGCAAGGAGTCAGGCGGTGGACCTGGGGGTGGGCAGAGGGGTTGTGGGCGCTTGTGGGGCCCTAGAAGCAGCCGCTGCGGCTGGAGGGGGTTTGGACCTTGCGCCTGAAAGGGCCCTTCCCCTGCAGGCTCTTTAAGGGCCGAGACGGACAGACGGTAAAGGACTGTCGCTGGAGTCAGGAGGCCAAGATCGGTAGAGGGAATGAACCGATCAGAGCACTTTGTTGGACTCCTGGAGGCAGGATATGAGGCTCTGGCATGCCCCCACCCTCCCCAAACAGGATGGAATCTTGAAAGGGTATCCAAGATACTGGCTTGAACATCAGGAGCAAAGCCAGACACCATAAGCCACGAATGCAATGAAGACAGATACCGCCGCTGCCCCACACCCAGAGGCATCGACAGTATTGTATGCCACCCACAGGACGCAAGTGCCCACATCTGAACCAGACTCTTTTTTTATATATTTTCTATTCCTCGGCTGGGGGAAGAGTTGTACCTATGGTCCCCCCATCCAGCTGTCTCCTTGGCCCCGCCCCAGCCAGCGCCCGAGACCCCCATGTCCTGCCCCTCCCAGCCACATCTGGCTGGGTACTTACCCCACTCACTGTAGAAGACCAGGGGCTGACACCAGGGAGCTTACTTGGGTGCACCTGTCACGCCAGCTGTAGGATCCTGCTGTCACTATCTTGCGTAGGTTTTTTTTTTTTTTTTACGTGACCATTCCTTCCTTGGCTGTCATCAAATGCGTCAAGACATGGCACGCTCCAGCGCCGCCACACCCTCTCTGCGATGCAGCATGCACCGACCTCCAACTGCCGCCAGAGCCAGTGCTTCCATGGTTGATCCCTCCCCACCTCCCCGGAGAAGAGCAGTCCCCGGATGCTCAATCCTCTTCCCCCCAGCACGCGAAGTCACTCCCAACCCTGGGTCGCTGGCGTGGCGCGAGGTGTGGCGTTGAGCACCTCACTCAGCGCCACCAGGCTGGCACATCTGTGCCAGACTTTAAAAGTTGGGCCAGTTGAGTTTTGGTGGGATCCTCTGGAAGAGTCTGAAACAGATCCCTCACCTGATCCCAAAGGGCATTCTGGTACTGCACCATTTGGGCCAAATTGTTCACAGCTAGAATGGCCAGGGTGGCAGATGCATACGTTCGCTTGCCCCACTCATCCAGCTGCCTAGACTCCTTGTCTGGAGGGTGGGTACTGAGGTGTTTGGGCCTCAGTGTGGTCATGGGCCGCATTCATGACCACGGCATCCACTGTGGGCTGCTCCCCCAAGAAAGGGTTGTCCACCAGCGCATGGTACAGGCGGTCAGCCTTTTTGGGTAAGGCCGGGGTGGAGAAAGGGTGGCTCAACACCACCTTGGTAACATCCTCATAAGAATCGATTAAAGGAGACACCTCCAAGGGGAGGATCTCCTTTTTCCGTAAATAAATGGCCGCGACAGCGCTCCAGGTCCATCTCCTCAGTTTCCCATCCCATGAGAGACTGGATTGGATGCATAAGGTCAAGAGAGATGGTCATCAGAAGGGGATTCAGGGGCCTCCATAGCATAGTCCTGCCCCTCAGAGAAGCCCCCAGATGACTCTTAAGAAGAGTCGTCGTCATCCCCCCCCCCACTCCCACTGTCAGGGACCGGGGTGCGTGCATGTGCAACATTCATCCACCTACTGTCCGGAGTCTGCGCTACTACACCTTCCGGAGGACCTTGTGCCACAGGGGTTGTGGTCCGGGTCAGTTCCTGATGTGGGCAGTCCTGGGGAGGAGGGGAAGAAGGCCTCCTGGTTGTGTCTTACCACCAAGCAGTGAAAAGAGCATTATAATCCACCGGTGGAGGTGGATTATAGACCGGAGGATATGGATACTGCGGAGGGGGGTACAACAGCGAGGGGAGCCTGCATAGGGTACCTCAGTGCAGGTCCACCCAGCGCTGGTTTGGATCCCGAAGAGGACCAGCAGGCGCCGGCTGTGCTGCTTGCAGAGATCGTGGTGACAATGGTTGGCGTCGTCATCAACTGAGGTGTTTGGCGTGGCCAGTGCCAGCCTAAGTGGTGAAGACTGGCGACAATCTGGGAATGTAGCTGACGCTGGCCCCAAAGGTGAGTGTGGCGTCTGTGGGGAAGAGGGCCCCATCCAAGGCAAGGGCAGAGGTGACGATTGTATAGAGGAGGCAAGCGCTTGCTCCAGCCAATGCCTGGAAGGACTAGCGCTGGCCCTGGAGTCTGAGACAGACAAAGGCAATGCCCTGGCCGGGGGGGGGGGGGAAGCAATGGGCAAAAAACTGCCACCAGAGGTTTAACCCCGGCCAAGCCGCCTGGTTGACAGCCCATGGGTGCTATGGGCCTGAGCGGCAGGGGACAATGTCCACTGCCCAGAAGAGCCACCACCCGAAATAGAGATGAGGGCCCGGAGGAGGCAAGGGTTGATGGGACAGGAGGGACTGACCCCCGCTTGGCTGACAACCCGTGGGTGCTATAGGCCTGAGTGGCAGGGGACGATGTCCACTGCCCAGAAGAGCCGCCCCAAACAGAGATAAGGGCAGGCGGCTGGGTCACCGGCAGCCGGGAGGAGGAAGAAAGGGCTGACAGGGCAGGAGGGGCCTACCCCCCTGCGGGAGGAAGACCCAGAGGCGGTGGCTGGTCTGTGTGGCGACCGTGAGAGAGAGGTTGATGGGACTGTCCCGGTGCTTGTGCTACCTGCTCAATTTTTCTGTGAAGAAGCCCCGGAGGATTGAGTCAGGGAGGTAGAGGAACCTTTGGCCTGTAGCTCCTTCTCCATCGCTGCCAATTTCTGTTTCAGTAGGTAGCTTTCTAAGGTCTTTAAGCGGCATCTCAGTGTGGCCTGTGTGAAGTCCTGGCAGGTCTCGGTGTCGTGGTCTGGGCCTAAGCAGAGCAGGCAGGAAGCGTGACCGTCCTTAGCGGGAATCTGCTTGCTGCAGGTATACTTCATCACCCTGTCGGAAGACGAGGCTGGAGAAGACAAACAGGAGAAAAAAAAGACCAAACACTCAATGGTTTGAAGTCTAAAAAGAGAAAAACAAAAACGTGGGTTAAACGTGAAATAAATAGCGGTCGATAAGCTGGCATTAGTGAAGGTCCAACATGCACAGGTAGACGGCTGGAAAAAACTGAGGTAGGTGTGGGGGACCGTCCCCTTTACAGGACTGGCGGACGTCAGCAGGGGTGGTCCCCCGTGATCCGCTAGCTAGAAGTTTTCCATGTGGTCCTGGCGCCTTCAATCCTATCAGTGTTGCCTGCTGCAAGAGCCCCCTTGAAGACAGACCTGATTTTCCTAATGTCACCCACCACTACTCATGGTAAAAGGCAATGACTGGTGAAAACTGGCAGCTGCACGAGAGACACTAATTATAAATTAAGAGTGTCTCATGCACAGGGAAAAGGAGTGCTCCGACTGGTTGGAAGCACTCCCTCCATCTATAATAAAGTTAGCAAGAATCCGCAGTTTATGTTAAAAAGTACAGTTACGTAAGAACTTACCGTAACAGTAGATCTTCGAGAACAGCTCTTGCAGCAGGTTACACCATTAGGACTGAAGCCGGCAGGCACCAGGACCCCACGGAAATTTTCTAGCTAGCACTCTTCAGCGGGGACCGCCTCAGACATCGGTCCCGCCTCCGACGTCGGGCGTAGTACATAAGGAGGCGGTCCCTCCATAATCCTCAGTTCTCCCGCCGGAGACTCCCGGCCGCTGGATGACATCAGAAGGGGAGACAGAGGATCCGCCATCAGATAGCAAAACAAGGCAAAAGGAATGTCCCATCCTATGAGATGCATGCTTGACTACGACCTACCTCCAGCGGGGATGGTGGGAGGGAAAGTACCTGCTGCAAGAGCTGTTCTCGAAGATCTACTGTCACGGTAAGTTCTTACGTAACTGTACTATCTTACTTTGAGACACAGATCTTGCAGCAGGTTACACCATTAGGACTGATTTCCAAGCAGTAATGGCAATCATGCACCATCAGGAGGAGGAAAGGTAGAGACCTCGAGATAACTCGAGCCTAGGACAGAAGTCCCTGAAGGACAGCTAGACCGAACCCCGTTCTTCGCCTCGATGCAATGTCCAGACTGTAATGCCTGATAAAGGTATGCACAGAGCTCCAAGTAGCTGCAGCGCAAATAGCTGAGGTGGAGATGTTCAACGCGGCAAAGGAAGTAGCCACCCCTCTAGTGGGATGACCCTTGACCACGCCTGGTAAGGGTTTATTGCGCTTCTGATAACAGAAAGTAATGCTCTGGATGAGCCACCTAGATAGTGACTGCTTAAGAGATGGGAGCTCCCTTCATCCTGTGGGCAAAGGAGATGAAAAGTTGGTCCAACTTTCGGTGCTGTTTGGTTCTGGTCAAGTAGTATCTGAGGCACCCTTGCACATCTGAGGTGTGCGGAAGGGCTTCTCGATTAGAGTATTTCGGAAAATACACTGGTAGATCGATGTCCTGATTAAGGGTGAGAGCTGAGACCACCGTAGGCAAAAATTTTGGGTTAGTCCTTAGGGATACCCTGTCCTGGTGGAAAACCAAATAAGGCTCTTTGCACATAGGAGCGTGCATTTCCGAAATTCTTCTGGCAGAAGTAACTGCAACTAAAAATAACGTTTTCCAAGAGAGAAAATGTAGCTCGCAATCCGCGGCTGGTTCAAAAGGTGGCAGCGTGAGCTGCTCCAGGACAAAGGGCAAGTCCTATGGAGGGACTGGATCCTTAATTGGAGGCCTAAGATGGAGGACGCCCCTCAAAAAGGCACAAGTTGTGTCCAGCTGAGCCACAGTGCATTGGCCTATGGGGGCATGGTAGGCTGAAACGGCACAAAGGTGCACTTTAATCGAGGAGTAAGCCAGGCCGGAGTGGACAAGGGAAAGCAGGTAGTCCAGTACCAGCTTTTCTGGACAGTCCAAAGGCGGAAAGCCGGGCACTTGAGCCCACAAGCAGAACCTGCGCCATTTCATGGTGTAGGTTGTGTGGGTAGCCGGTTTTCTGGCTGCAGAAAGCACATCTGCCACTTCTTGCGAGACCCCATATCGCATCATGGCTATGTCTCTAGGAGCCAAGCATGCAGGTTCAGTGAACGTAGGTCCGGATGGACTAAGGAACCTGCCTCCTGAGACAGTAGATGGGAGCTGATTGGCAAAGGCACTGGTGGTTCTCGGGATAGCTGATGCAAGAGAGAGGGAACCAGATCTGTCTGGGCCAGAATGGTGCGATCAGGATGAGCGTCGCTTGCTCCCTGCAAAGTTTTAAAAGAACTCTCTGGATCAACGGGAAAGGAGGAAAGGCATAGAGGAATCTGCCCGCCCAGGACAGGGACAACGCATCTCGCCAGAAAACACCAGGCCCTGGATCTAGCGAGCAAATACTGGTCAGTTTTGCGTTGTATGGGGCCGCAAAGAGGTCCAACTCTTGAGTACCCCATCTGCGAAACAGATCTTCTGCCACCTCCTGGAGTAGCTCCCATTCGTGGACTCTGGCCTGAGTGTGGCTCAGGCTGTCTGCGATGATGTTGTCCACTCCAGGAACATGAACTGCAATAAGGTTTGCGCCGTGTTGCAAGACCCAATCCCACACTCTCATGGCCTCCCTGCAAAGCGGGTAGGAGCGGGTGCCTCCTTGTTTGTTGAGGTAATACATCACCGCGGAATTGTCTGTTTGTAACAGAAGTGTACCCGGTGGAATCTCCGACTGGAAGGCATGCAGAGCGTAAAGGACTGCCCTCATTTCTAGTATGTTTATGTGGAGATGAGACTCCTGGGCTGTCCACAGGCCCCGAGACCGAACACCATTGAGGTGTGTTCCCCACCCGAGCCCTGAGGCGTCTGTGGAGAGAGTCACAGTCGGGGACGGCACTGTAAAGGGGACTCCTGCCAAGAGGTTCCCTGGATGAAGCCACCATTGCCAATCTCAAATTACAGTCCTCGTGATTCGGACTGGGTGCTGCAGATGGTCTTGCCTTTGGTCCCATTGCACCCATAACATCCACTGGGTTATCCCTATGTGGAGACGGGCTAGCGGGACTGTTGCAATGGCCGCAGCCATGTGTCCGAGCAGGCAAAGGACCAGTCTGGCTGGGACGGTTTTCATCGCCGATAAGTCCCTGATGAGGGATCTGATGTGTTCCGCTCTGTCCATGGGAAGGAAAGCTTTCCCTCTGATGGTGTCCAGAACTGCTCCGATGAACTGTAGCGTCTGGGACGGAACCAGGCGTGACTAATCGTAATTGATGAGAATGCCCAGAGTCTCAAACAGAGACTGGATGCAGTGGATGGCAGACATCAAGGCCTCCCGGGAGGGCGCCATGAGAAGCCAATCGTTGAGGTAGGGGAACACGTAGTGGCCCTGTCTCCTCAGAGACATGGCTATGACCGCCATGCACTTCGTGAATACCCAAGGTGCCGATGACAGCCCGAAGGGAAGAGCACGGAACTGATAATGGCGGCCCTGAAACTCGAAGCGCAGGAACCTCCGGTGCGCCTGAACGATAGGAACGTGCAGGTAAGCGTCCTGCATGTCCAGGGACGCCAGAAAAGCACCCTGCTTCAGCATGGGAATTAGGCCCGGGAGGGTCACCATGCGGAAGCGCTTGTAAGCGACCGAAAGACTGAGGTCGCCGAGATCCAGTATTGGACGGAGGTCCCCTGTTTTCTTTGGAACCAGAAAGAAGTGAGAATAGTACCCTAGTCCTCTCTGGTTCCCTGGTACACGCTCTAAGGCTTCCTTTTCCAGAAGCGCCAGTACTTCCTGCTGTAAAAGCAGGGCATGCTGACCCGAATAACGGGAAAGCAGGGGGGGGTCTTGTAGGTGGGCTGCCTACAAACTCTATGTAATGGCCGTTTTTGACCAGCTGCAGAACCCACCTGTCTGTGGTGATCGATTGCCACCCTGAAAGGTGGCATGTGATGCAACCCCCGACTTTCTTTGCCCGTTGATCCTGAGGAGGGGCAGGGGCCGGGAAGGAGTCATTCTATGGCAGCGTTTGTCCCTGCGGGCTGGGCCGACTGAGAATCGTTGGCCTCTGCCTGGGGACGACTTGGCCTGGGCCTTGCGTGAGAAAGTGCCCCTCTGCTGCTGGCTGGAATGTTGCTGCTGCCTTTGTAGCCGGCCGCGAACACGGCTCTGGTTCCTACAAAAGGAACTAGGCCTACATCTGTACATAGCTTGTACAGATCAGACTGCCTTCCTGCATCCTGGAGTTTGGTGATAACTCTCTCAGAGGCTTCACCAAACAGGACCTTGCCATTATATGGGAAATCTAGAATGTTTTTCTGGATGTCCAGGGTAAATCTGGAGACACGGAGCCAAGAGGGTTTCCGGAGACAACGCCTGAGGCTGCAGCTCTGGCTGAAGAGTCCGCAGAATCATATGCGGCTCTGAGCACTTGGGTCCCCACATCTGACCCAGTGCGGAGGAGGTTTAAGAGTTCTGCTTTCTGGTTGCCATTGGGAAGATTTTCAACCAGGTCCTGGCTCTGTTCCCACAGGGCATTCTGGAACTGAACCATATGGGTCAGATAGTTCAGTGACCTGATGGCGCAAGTAGCAGCCGCGTACTTGCGCCTTCCCAGGGCATCCAATTGCTTGGATTCCTAGTCTGGTGGCTGAGTGCTCATATGCTGTGGTCTCTGAGACTGGTCATGTGAAGCAGTGATGACCAGAGAATCAGCCAGAGGGTGGTTCGCCAAATACTGGTCCTCCCTAGGGGCCTTGTATAGGCGGTCAGCCTTCTTTGGCACCGCGGGAGTGGAATGTGGACGTTTCCACGCAGCCTTGGTGACGTCCGCGAAGGTATCCACCAAGGGTGGCACTACCACAGGCTTCGGGACTTTTTGCCGAAGGTAGCGGGCAAGGCGTTGTCGCTCTGGGTCAAGCTCCTCAACATCCCACCCCATGTTCTCCTGGATGTGCCTCATGATCTCAGCGAAGGAGGGATCATCCGGAGGGGACCTGGGTAGGTCGTGTGGGTCAGAAGAGGGAATGCTGAGAGGAGAAGGTGATCTGGAATACTGTGACATATCCGACCTGGAATCCTCCCCCGGAGTGTACCGGCGTCGTCTGGGTCTTTTGGGGCTGGGTGACCCTGAGGGGGATCTGGAGGGAGGCCTTCTCCTGTCGGTAGATCTAATCCTAGGAGGTGGAGTTTGCTGCTTGGGGGATGAAGGTCGTCCTACGGGCCCCTTAGGTGGAAGAGGGGGCATAGGCGGTGAAGGAGTAGGAGGGAGAGGAGTAGTAGGAGTGGTAGGAGGACGTGCGGGGACCACATCCTTCTTGATGGTGTCCCACCAAAAGGTAAAGAGCTCCTTTACCTCCACAAGGTTCATACCCGATGGACCTGGCGCCGGTGGCCTGTCGCCGGGGTTGGGCGTCGGGTCCCCGGGGTCTCCTGCTCCGGAAAGGGTTCCCATGGGAGCCTGGCGTCCTCGATGTCGCCCGCCTGGTCTTCAGGCTGTGTGGCATCCTCTTCTGTAGAGTTCCCCCGACCGGCATCTGCTGGCGACGGAGGTGTGGTCTTCAACTCCGAGGCAGCCGATGCCGGTCCCCTGGCCGACGCCTTCGGACCTGGCGAACACCTGGCTGGCGACGGGTGTCTCGGTGTCGTCAGCTCCTGTGAGCACCGAGGGTGCTTGGCTGACATCGGGTCTGATGTCCATTTGAGGGACAGCAGGTCCTTAGTTTTCCAGGGCGCCGGATCCGGACCTCGGGGTGATTGGGAGACTGACCTGGATTCGGTATCCCGGCAACGGAGGAAGATTTGTGGCACTCACCTTACTTCAGAGAGGCCTTGGAAGGTGTTGAAGAAGCTGAGGGCCTCGAAGTCTTCAGGGGCTGGAGCGATGAAGAACCGCTGAAGGACCTGACCTGGACCGGGGAGGTTGCGACCGAGCCCTGGAGGGAGAGCGGTCCGATTTAGAGCCAGAGCTTCAGGAGTCCGAGGCCAGTGTAGGAGACCTGGACCTCGCCTTTTCCCGGTGCTTGTCCCGGTGTTTATGGGATTTGCTTGAAGATTCTCCCTGGGAGGAAAGTTCCTGGTCCATGCTTTTCAGTTTTTTTTTTTCTAAGAGAAATGCTTGAAGTGCCTTCTGACGGCAGATTCTGGTGCGGCTGTTAAAACCCTGGCAAAAGGAGGAGGCCTTGGTGTCGTGGTCTGGGCCTAGGCAGTGCACGCAGGACGAATGGGGATCCTTGAAGAGGATCAGTTTGCCACAGGCGCACTTCGAGTGGTGACCCACTAAAGATGGAGTTGGAGAGGACATCAGTTGAGCAGAGCCAAAAAAGAGATGAAATTCTTCGTAGTTCTGTAGTCGTCGTATGCTAGAAAGGAGACCGAGAGGCAGATACTGACGAGTCGTCGGCAGGAAAAGAACTGAGGATTATGGGGGACCGCCTCCTTATGTACTACGCCCGACATCGGGGGGCGGGACCGATGTCGAAGGCTGTCCCCACTGAAGACTGCTAGCTAGAAAATTTCCGTGGGGTCCTGGCGCCTGCCGGCTTCAGTCCTAATGGTACAACCTGCTGCAAGAGCTGTGTCTCGAAGTAAGATCAGAAGCTTATGACGTGTGGGGGGAGACAGCCTGAGTTATTGGTCAAGAGAGCAGTGCTTAACATCTGGAGGCTAGATATGAATCCCAAGACTGTCACTAACTCATTGTGTGATCCCGAGCAACTCACTTCCTTGGGCTGAAACTCTACAATTTCTTCGAAATCTTTTTTTTGTTTTTGTTTCTTTTATCTTCCAGGGCACTGAAACAGCAGCAACCTTCTTCCTCCCCCTCCCTCTTCTGGATTTTGAAGTGATTTGGGACAGAAGGCATAAAAAGGAGTTATGTAAACCCCAAAAATAATTTCCTTCACAAGCAGCCAGAATCAGATAGACTGATCATGTTTTAACATGGGGGAAAAAGTCTAAATGCAGAAATATATGAGATATAAGCCGAAATTAGCTCTTAATTTTTTGTTTTATACTGCTTAACCCCACATGTTTGGGGATCTTCAAGTGCAATCAAACTGCCACAAAATGGGTACCAAATGCTTCACATAACCTAAATAGCCCCCGCTATGTTGCTGCTTTAAGGGATTAAAACATTTCAGGGCTGGACACTATTTTTTTCTGAAATGGACATGTAGAAAAGGGAACCATATTTAGAACCACAACATATAACGGAATATTAGATCTGCTAATCAAATAAAGAACCTTAGTAGAAAAGTAACAGTTCATTAAAGATTTCGTCTATTTAACCACTGGGAGAAGAACAAATGTTCACTTGTTTCCAGTGATTTAATCCAGACAACCCAAAGGTCAGTACTAACTATCCAAAAATGAGAGGCATGAAAAGAAAACTGTAACATAAACCCAGCAGCTGGGCCAGAATATTCAGATGGAACCAAGCTATATGGATAGGCTCTTTTTCCAGCCGGTGCCCTCTGACCACATACACCGTGGCTCATAACTGTAGAAAAAGCATTTATTAAGAACACTGCCAAATGTGTGCTCTGCTCTCCCCCAACCCCATCAGAACAAGTAGGTTTTGAAAAAGCTTCCAAACCAAACATGGACTGTCTAGCAGCTGTGCTTTACTCAAACTTTGCCATGCTGGCTATTACCAAAGTCATTTAATAGAACCAAAATTCTTGGTCCCCCTCCCAATACAGTTTTGCTGGAAATACTACGCATATTTTATGTACCACTGTGACCTACAGACATACCTGGATTGAAGTTAAAATAGATGAGACATCATATGTTGGACTCCAACGATTCTGTAGGATGTCTAAACATATACTACCATCTGCATAAACTGCAAATACAGAAAAGAGGTTTAAGTAAAGAGTTGCTTTCATTTGAGTTACTAGTAGGTGATAATGGCTGAAAACATGCAAAAATTCTCTGTCCCTTTTTATGTCCTGGTTATCAGAAATAATATTTATACCATCAGATTCATATTTAAAGAGCAGCCAACATCTCCAGGAAATCTGAAAAACATTTGGACAGCATTCAGCTTATATTTTACATTAGCACTGTATTTTTACTCCCCTTTGTTACTGAAGTCATAGGCAAGAAGAAAAAATTACATTAGTAATTGTGTTTCTTCTAATGGAGTCTTGCTGTATTCAGACATATACAGTAAGCCCCAGTACTTGAACTGCTCCGGAGAGGAAAGAGTTAACTATGCAGGAAGCATAGAACGTTGAGCTCGAGCTCGGTTTCAAACCTCTGTCTGCAGCACTTCAAAGTGTAACCATCAAATTCTTACGAGCTATTACTAACTAACTATACTTCTATGGTGGAAACTGTAAAGGAACATAAGCCAACAGGCAACAATTTGGGTTCCCCAAAGACTCAAGTCGAGAACCCAAAATAATAACCAGGTAGTGAACCAACATATAACTACAAAAAAACAACATGACAATAACCCACTCCCAACTCCTAGAAAGGAGGAGTGCCAAGTACGCCCCTGAGGTGCAACACAGTACCTGCCAGCCCACTTCCCCAAAACAGGTTCTGAGAGGGGCGGCAAGGAGGGAGGTCAGAATACAGAGAGACTCCATTAGAAGAAACAATTACTAAGGTGAGTAATTTTTCCTTCAAACAAGAAGTCTTGCTATATTCCGACATATGCAGACTACCAAGCAGTACCACCATGGAGGTGGGCTCTGCAGTACTGCTGTTCCGAACAGAGCATCACTCCTAGCCTGGATATCCAGAGAGTAATGCTTGGTGAAAGTATGGACAGTTTTCCAGGTGGCTGCTTTGCATATCTCTAGTAAAGGTATATCTGCCAGGGAGGCAGCTGTACCCCTAGTCGAATAAGCCCTCAGGCCTGAGGGGAGTATTTTGCCTAGCTTTTCATAGCAGAATTGAATACAAGAGACAATCCACCTGGCAACAGTTCTCTTAGTAGCAGGCTTACCTTTCCCTACTTCACCATAAGTGAGAAACAATTGGGGACATTCATACCAGAGTGCCTTAGTATGCTCAATGTAGTAGCTAAGAGCCCTCTTAACATCCTAACTATGTAATCTTTCTCCTGAAGAAGAGTGATCAGTGAAAAAACACAGGAAGAGACATGGACTGGTTCAGATGAAAATCTGAGACCACTATGGGTAAGAACTTCCTACTGGTTCTAAGGACCACCTTATCTCTATGGAATGAGAAAATCTGGCTCCACTGACAGAGCTTGTAATTCACTAATACGTCTGACAGAAGTGATAGCTATCAGGAACACAGTTTTCCAAGTCAATATTTCAGTTCGGCTGAAGCCAAAGGCTCAAAAAGGGGGTTGCAGAAGCTAAGCAACGCAAACATTAAGATCCCAAGCAGGGGTAGGGTCCCTAAAGGGAGGGTTGGTATGAACCAAATCTTTAAAGAACTTACAGAAGACTGGATGAGATGCCAGAGAGGGAGCCTTCCCTGCTGACAGGAAAGCAGATACAGCTGCTAAATTAACTTTTAAGTGGCTGGCCTGAGGCCTAGGCCATTAAGATGAACCATGTAATCCAGAACTGTAGCCAGATCAGCAGTATCCGGTAGGACATCCTTATTGGAACACCAAATACCGAATCTCTTCCATTTGGAATTAAAAGTTTTTCAGGTGGCAGGTTTTCGAGAGGCTTTGAGAACATCCAGCACCGCCTGAGACAGGTGCAGACCTGCATACTCTAACTCTTCAAGAGCCAAGCCTTGAGGTTAAGAGTCTGAAGGTTGGGGTACCAGATTCTTCCCTGAGAGGAGGTTAGCAGATTGAACTTCTTGGGAAGAGACAGGGGAAGACTGACTGCTAGGGACAGAGGATACCAAGGCTGTCTGGCCCAATCTGGTGCAATCAGGATCACCCTGCACGGTTGTGACCAGATCTTGACCAGGACCTTGAATAACAGAGGGAAGGGAGGAAAGGCATAAAGGAATTTGCCCCCCCAATCCAGAACCAGAGCGTCCAGAGGAACTGTGCCCATGACTGGAGGCCTGCAACAGAAGAGAGGAAGTTGATGATTGTCTGGGGCTGCAAAGAGATTCTCTGTCTCTGCCTCTGTCTGTCTCTGGAGTGCCCCACATTGAAAAAAAACTACTTTCAGTATGAAGGGGTCCAGGGCCCATTCGTGGTGGCCTCGAGATATTCTGCTCAGGGCATCTGCTAGCACACTGTTCTTCCCTGGTAGATGGACTGCTACTGGGGATGCTTGCAGGGCATAAACCAGAGACCATATTTTCACTGCTTTCATGCACAAGGCCATAGACAGAGTGCCTCCCTGCTTGTTGATGTACCACATGGTGGTGGTGTTGTCTGTCTTGACCTGAACCACTTTGTTCCTCACTGAATCCGCAAAAGCTTGGAGAGCCAGGAATACTGCTCTGAGTTCCAGAAGATTGATATGAAGCAGAGACTCCTGAGGAGACCAGACACCTTGTGCTGTAAGGGCTCCCAGGTGGGCTCCCCAGCCCAGGAGAGAGGCATCTGTGGTTAGTACCACTGAATGAGTCTGACTGATTAATGGGACTCCTTGTCTGTGATTGCTCTGATCCAACCACCACTGGAGAGCTTGGACCAGAGTCTGAGTCAGCGGAATCAATTGGTTAGAGGATCTTTTTTCTGAGACCAAAAGGACCTCAGGTGGAATTGGATGTCCCTCATTTGAAATCTGGCTCCCTGTACCACCGCAGTGGAAGCTGCCATGTGGCCCAGGAGCTGAAGAAAATGTCTTGCTGGTAGAGACACCAGAAGGCGGAAAGAGGAAGCAAGATCTGTAAGGGCCTTCACCCTTGCCAAGGGAAGAAAAGCCTTTGCCTGCACAGTATCCAACTCTGCCCCTATGAAGGTGAGGAGTTGTACTGGTTCGAGAACGGACTGACAGATTGAGAAGGAAACCTAGAGAAGTGAGCAACTGTTGTGTAACTTATAGGGCTGACTTGACTTGGTCTGGAGACTGCCCCACGATGAGCCAGTCGTCCAGGTATGGGAAAATGGAGATCCCCTATCTCCTGAGAAAGGCCACTACTACTGCTAGGCACTTTGTGAACAGCCTTGCAGCTGATGTTAGGCCGAAGGGCATTGCTCTAAACTGATAATGGCCTGAAGGCAATTCGAACCTGAGGTACTTTCTGTGGGAGCACCTGATTGGGATGTGAAAGTAGGCATCCTCGTGGTCCAGGGAAGCTAGCCAATCCCCTGGCCTTAGAGGGGGAAGAATTATTCCCAGAATCACCATTTTGAATTTTGGCTTTAAGATGTGCTTGTTTACATATCTTAGGTTTAGGATGAGCCGCCACTCCCCCGTCTTTTTTGGGGTAAGGAAATATCTGGAATACAGACCCTTGCCCCTGTGCAGAGTAGGAACTCTCTCTATAGCCCTGAGGGTTAGCAGAGAGGAAACCTCTGCTTCTAAAGCAGTGGTCTCAGAAAGGCTTGCAGGCGGAAAGGACTTGGCCCTCAATTTTGGGAACTTTGCAAAACTGAGGGCCAATCCCTGGCTTATTACCTCCAGGAGCCACCTGTCTGAGGTAACAGACTTCCAGGCCTGGAAGTAGTAAGCCAGCCTGCCTCCTACTGGGATTGGGGAGTCTACTCGGGCTGACACATCAGGGTGTCTGCTTGGTAGGAGCCTTGGACTGAGAGGGGGATGCAGCCTTGCTCATCCCCCCCCCACCTCTCCCTCTGAAGAACACCCTCTGTGGAAAAGGAGAGGAGGCCTGCACTTGATAGAAAGGCCTGTGAAGAGGCCTGCCCCATGACTGCTGCCTCTGAGGAGCTGCCTGCCTTTCCTTGGCCTGTGCACTCCTGTAGGTAGTCAGATACTCATCCATTTTCTTCATGTAATTCTGTCAGCTCCCCAAACAGTGAATTACCCACTACAGAGAAATCCATGACCTTAGCCTGGGTGTCCTGTGAGAGGCTAGTACATCTGAGCCAAGCAAACCTCCTAAGAGACACAGATGTAGCCATGACTCGTGATGCCACATCATTAGAGTCCACAGCAGCATGAAATTGAATTCTGGATGCCTCAATCCCATCAGCAGCCACCTCCTCCAGCTCCTTGGCTAGCTGGGGGGAGGCCTGTTTAGCCAGCTCCCGAGCAGTATCCCATCTAGACTTCTGGTGTCTGGCTGTGTAGGCCATATAATTCGCCTGCCAGAGTCCCAAGGAGGATGCCAAGTGTGACACAGACAGCCAGTTCTGAGTGCTGTATCATTTTTATTAATATAAAATTAATTACTGACTGTCTCTGTTGAAAATCTGATGCTCTTAGAATGACCACTCATCCCCCCCAGATTTTAGCTAAAAGATGAAAGCCATAAGAAAAATGCTGACAGCATGAGAGTTCACACACACTCAGTTTTTAGAGACCATGTGTTACATGCAAGGCCTTAATTAAGGATCCTGTTGGTCTGAGTTAATTACAACCGTAGTTGCTATAACATATCCATTTTAGGACGTTGGAAAGAAAACCCAAGTTATTACATAGAAGTTTGAAATCATAAAGATGCTTTCCTGTCCTGGAAGTGGGAAGCTTATTACGAGATCAAAAGAAGTGTCATTTGAGGACATGAATTATGCTGAAGTTGCAGAATGTAATACTTTTGTATAAGATATACATTTTCATACATCCTGACAGGGAGGAGCTAGGTGACCTCCTGAAAAGAGGTGGAGTAAAAGCCAGCATTCAATTTAGTCTGTTTTACTTCACAGAGAGACATTTTTACCTAGACTCTGACCACGAAACATCTTGGGAGCACTTTTAAGCAAGGATTTAGAGACCAAGTACTGTAGTAGGAATTGCACTGTTTAAAATCTTGTTCTTTTAATAGATTTGTACGTCTTGTGATATAACAGTTCTGTATTGTGTTTTACATATTCTTATTATAGTAAAATTCTTCTTGGAACTTACTTGGTCTGACTGACTTTTTATTATTTTTTTTTTTTTATTTGTAAGAAAAGTACATGGTTATAGCAGACAATAGACATAAGCTTGAATGGTGATACCAAACTGGAAAGAGAAGAGTTTTAAATCTGAGGTCTTTATTAAAGTTTTAAAAGGGTTCATCTCTGTATACCTGGTTAGGTGCCCGTAGGCAAAGATATCTGGACCCCCGAAGACAGACATATCTGAGCCTGTGCATTGGGTATGCTAACAAGAGGTTAACAGTTTGAATCCCTCCTGAACTTAAGACCAAAGTTTGATCCGAACTCACAAAAACAGACAAGAGAGTTACCTTGTCTGTTACACTGTTCACAAAACTGTGCTCAGAGGTTGGCACTTTGGGAGTAGAGGGCCTGACCTGCTGAGTGGGTTTGTGACACCAAGTACTGTTTTTTGGCCATAGCATTCACCTTCCTAGAGTCCTTATCTGGGGTGTGTGAAGCCAAGGGCATTAGCCTTGTCACAGGCTGCAACCTGCACTACCCCAACATGACTGCATTGGTGGAACAAAAACTCTGTACCCGAGCCTGAAAGCATATACCTCCTGTCCATTCTTTTATTGACAGGAGGTAAAGAATTTGGGGTGTGAAGAATTTTCCGTCAGCTTCCCAGAGGATTTATGGAGGGGAATAGACAATCTCTAGGACTCTGGGATGTCCATCATTTCCACAAAATCAGGCTCCTCTTGTTCCTCAACAGCTTCAACTAAGGGAAGCTGGAGGGTATCAGCCACTTTCTTGTAGAAAAAAAAAATAGTGGGATGGGGACTCAGAAAGCGTGGGAGGGGAAACATTAGAAGGCCTGTCTGGGGAGATGTCCGGTTCAATGGGCTCATCCAGACCTTCATCACCATTATCCTCCTCATCATCGTCTTGTTCTTCCTCCACCTCCCACTCTGGTTCATAAAATTCATCCGGAACATATTCCGGAACAGGGGTACTCGACCGAACCGAGCGCCTACCGAGAGGCGCCAGATCAGACAGAACCAGACTGAGTGATTCCACAATGCTTATTGCCCTGGCTATTTTTTCGGCAGCTGATGATGAGGTTCTGGATCCAAACTGGCCTATTTCCTCTTGCGCTTTGATGGGACAGACCCCACAGGGTCAGATCTCCTCTTGCCCGAGTGAGTATTGCCTAGGTCAGTGGGCACTCCCTCAGGTTCGGTAGGAACTGAACCGGGCTGGCCATCCAGATTAGCGGACTTCGGTATGTTTTTCCCCGAGCCTACCCAACTTCTTTTCCAGGGTGGCCTTCGAGCAATTTCTTCAAATTTGGCAGTCTGAATCGAGGTGGCCAAACCCCAAACAAACACAAATGTGTGAGGGTCTGCCTTAGCAAAGGCATCCCCACACTCACCACAGTGTTGAAACCCAGTGGGCCCGTTTTTTTTCCTTGGGTTTCTCAGACATGGCCAGGCTACAACTTACCCTTTACAGCTATTTAGCCAGGTAAGACCACCCTATCAGTTACCAACCGTGTTACAGGTTGTGGAAAAAACAAGTAAAATCACGTTTTTAAACCGATGAGAACGGTACCTCACACCAACTGAAATAAGAAAGAAAAAAAAAAAAAACACAAAGCGATCAGTTTTTAACTGGACAGATCCCAAAGTTTTACATTTTCCACACAAAAATACAGCAATACTACCCTAAAGTCCATTACCTACAACACTTACTGCAACACAGACAGGGATCTGAAGCCGAAATAAACACGAAATCGGTAATTAAACAGATGGATTCTAAACCAAACCAACTGTAGCGAAGGATCAATCTCCAGAGCGACTGTTCAGTTAGGCGGAGTAAAGAATCGGATGGTTACACTCTGAAGTGCTGCAGACAGAGGTCTGAAAACGAGCTCGAGCTCAACGTTTTATGCTTCCTGCATAGGAGTTAACTCTTTCCTCTCTGGAGCAGTTCAAGTGCTGGGGCTAACTGCATATGTCCGAATACAGCAAGACTGTTTGAAAGGATTTTTTTTGCATGAAAATTCATCAGCTCCTATATTGCTTATTCTTCAACTAATGCCATAATACTCTGTTTGTGCGATCTTTTATTCCCATGGCAACAAACTTGTCACAAAGGATTATGACATCAAGTGGGGAATAAACCGTATGGCTAAATTAACTTTAAGGGATACAGTTCCTGTGTCAGTGCTAATTTCCTCAGTCATAAGGGGAGGAGAAATTTATAGAGTCTATGACATACAAGCTGAAATGTGTACATAAAGCTTTCCCAGCAGTAACAGCAGCCCTAACTATCGGAGTAAATATTGATTTGCAAAGATGTGATGCATCATTTTCTTTTATGGGCAACACTCAGTACAGTTCAGTTCTCTTCACATTATCAGGAAGTCCCCCCCCCCCCCAATTGTTTAACCAGGTGAGAGACACTAAGCTGAAAAGCTTGTTTACAGGTGCAACCTGGGAGCACGGGGAAGTTAAGTGACTTGCTCAGGGTCACACAGTATATGCAAGTGGGGGCTGTGGGATTCAAACCCAGGTCTCCAGATTTGCAGTTCAGAGCCTTAAACCACTGCGCTATACTGCCTCCCTAAGTTGGGAGTTTTGACTAGTTACAGCATGCATTTAGCATTCTGGTCACAATCTGTTGGTCTATCCAGAGCAGTGTTCACACTTTAAAAATCTATCCATGCAGCAACAGTCAATACTTTTCTGGTTTCAAGAAACTTGGAGAATGTTTTCTATAAAAAGAAAATAGTACATTCTTAGATTATTTTTATTTGGGTTCAGATAAATATGGATCATTCGGGGCCTATCAATATCTCTTTTAAAAAAAAAAAAGAACACACATTACAAGAAGCTGCAAATCCACACAAATGTCCCGTCCTCATCAACACTTCTTACATAACACAGTAACAATGTTTTCAAATTGATGTAGAAGGTATCCACTAAGCTGGCTGGCTAGCCCAGCAGCAGTGCTACCGCTTACCATCCACGTGACCCGTGTTCACACCAAGAGTCTGGGATATCAGGCATCTATCAGCAAAGGCCAGGTCTGTCATTTATTTATTTAGCTTTTGTTTACCAGGCATCCTCCTCTTGTCTAGGGGAGAGGAGGGAATATTTTCTGCATTGCTGCCCCCTGATGGCCCAGGGGAGCTATGCTGGAAGGAATGATGTGGCCCTTGCAGCATGCCTGCCCGATTAACATGTGACATGAAGGCATCAGGCGATCAGAGCAAGAGCTCTGAAGCAGTGGGATGTTTCACCCTCCCTTAAATTCACCCAGTAGGTATTTCTTGGGGTTCCCCCTCAGGCTCCCCAACCCCAGGAGGGCTTCGGACCAAAATAACGACCTCCATCCAGTCCCATCCCACTATGCCTAATGAAGGCCAATCAGACTCTGCTCCTCCTTGCTGGCTCCTCCTCATCAAGTCCATTATCTCCCAGGAGTTGGTAACCTCTGGGTCTTGTCAGCAGGGGGTAAAGTACAAGCAAAGGTTGAAAGGAGGCAGGATCCTGGACAGCTCCTTGAGTGGGACATAGTACTTTGGGATGACAGCTCTACGAGGGCCTGAAATAAGAATGTGGTTTTTTTTTGGGGGGACTGTAATAAAATTAAAATGTACAAAAAAAAAAAAGTATGCTGTACTGAAAGCTGAAATGGACTGAGCACACTTCACCTTGACATGTTCTACTAGCAGCAAACCACCAAAAATCTTTAAGGCCTCCGCTTCCTCTGGGTAGGATATACAGCCTAGAGGTTAAAGCACAGTGTTACAAACCAAGAGGGCAAACAGACCTGGACTCGAATACCAGAACCACCATAATAAAAGAGAAAATGCCAGGGTAGAGGGGAGGGGCAGGGATTGCCAGGGAGGAGTAGAAGAACAGCTGGGATAAGCAAAGTAGGGCAAAATTGAGGCAACTGAAGGAAGTGAGTAAAAGCAAAAAGATCATTATGGTACTCTAGAGAAGTGTCCACAGTGGTAAAGGAAAAAAGGGTGGCATTCAGAAAGTAGAAGGAATGCAGAGTGTGGACGACAGGGAGATGTGAGCGTGGATTTACCAGGGGGGCTAAGGAGGCTGTAGCTCCCCCATCATGAAAAAACACTGTGTGCCTGCAGTGCAGGCGAGGGTAAAGCTGCCATAACCGCACCGGAATGATCAGACGACTCTGGGTCTTGCCAAGCATAATTATCCCCCTTAGCACTGCATTACACAGCGCCCCCCCCCCAACCCAGCCACCACTACGGTCCTCAACTTATAAAACTCACAGATTCAATCTGACCCACACTGCAGCAACTGCCTTCCCGTGTGGTGTCCTCTCATTCGATTTTCATGGGCTTGGCTCCTTTGTTCATTGCGGGGGTGGGGGGGAGGTAGATATAAGCGCAGGTGGATGGTGCAGTTCTCACCCAGGTCCACTTCGTGCTTGTGTCTCCTAACTGGCTGCAGTGTCAGGTAGTGGGTGTGGCCAATCAGGGGCACCTTGTTTAAATGTCCCGGCGGTGGTGGAGCCAAAAGTGAGCTGCAATTTCACTGAAGATTTTGCCTGGAGAGAGAATCACTCAGTCAACTGGCCAAGGAGCGGAACTCAGCATGGAATCGGATCGAGCCGAAGACATGATCCCAGGCAGTGTTTTAAGACAGCATGGCAGTTGGTGCACTGTACGGGAGCCTTGTTGTAGTGAAAGCAGTCAGTGGTCCGGAACACGGCAGTCAGGTCATCCGCTAGTATAAACTTTTCATACCTTTGCTGCAAGCGACTTGCCTGGGGTGTTTGAGCAGCGTGGAGTCCAGTGGCATGTGTGGCAAGCACAGGGAGGAGCTGAGGCAGCCAGGAGGCAAAACAGGAAGAGGATTCTAGTCTTTGCTGACCCAGACTTCTTGTTGAAATTCAGGTATTTTACTTTTGTGTTCCTTTCAGATGTGTGTATATGGGCCCATCCTTATTGTTGTATGTAGTGACACAGCACAATATGGACTACCTAAAGTAGTCCCAGTAGTGCAGTCTTGTTCCCCCTCTTTTCTTAAATGCAGCTTAAGGTACAAAGTTACCAATGCTCACAGCAATGAAGGAGGGAGGGTCGCTGCATTGAAGAGGCTGAGGTCTGCTCTGCAGGTGCCATAAGCCAGAATTTACTACATTTACTAACTTTTGACTTCCTTCATTACTGTGAGCATTGGTAACTTTGTACCTTTAGCCTTAAGCTGCATTTAAGAAAGGAGGAACAAGACTCCACTACTTGGACTACATTAGGTAGTCGATCTTTTAAAATTGGGATACCAAAAAGCATATGCAAATGAAATACAGAAAGATTAATGGCATGCAGTAACAAGGCATTGATTTTAAACTAGTTGAGCTCCAAGTTCTTTCGGTGCATCAGGGAAAGAGCGTCTGTCTGAAGATTGGGATGTCTTTTGTAGGATTCCATCTCAGGGGTCTCAGGGAAATTCTCCTGAACTGGCTTCAGCCTAGCAAGCATGCTGGGTGAAGGGGATAAGCTGTGGTCAAGGAGGCCGGACATGGCCAAAATTGCTGCTAATTATGTATGACCCCGGTGTGTGTGTGTGTGGAGGGTAGAAATTGTGTTTGAAATACCCACCAGGATGCACCAGACTGTAAAGAATTTTCTTGGGGTCTAGGCAGCCCACCAGACCCATGGCCTATTTAAATTTTTTATATGACTCGAGCGCCCCATCTACAGGACTCCTAGATCTGACCCTGAGGTGTACCAAGTAAAAAGAACAGTTATGCAAGACCTTAACAGCAGATCTTAGAGATGATCACTTCCATTTTCCACACACACCTTTGGACTATAAGCCAGCAGCGTTAGCACAGCATGGAAACTTTGCTAGCCGGGAGCTACCCACAATGATGTGTTATGTCTCCATGTATATAAACATGGGCAGCCCCATCGCTCCTCAGTTCCCACAAAGAGATTAGCTTTGGAGGACCTCCAACCATAGGGAACAAGGAGATGAGACCAGCACAAGGAAAGGAATGGGTCTGGATACAGGATATGTGCAGTAGGTTTTTAGGCACAGCATCTGATATAACCCTCACTGAAAGCAAAAGCAGGAAGGAGGGAGGGACTGCTTGGCCTAATGGAGGAGATGCTCTTGAAAATCTATTGCTATTGTAAGTTCTTTTCTATCTTCTTCGAGGAGTTTCTCCTCCATTAGGCCACACCTTTGGAACGATTCCCAGGCAGTGCAAAGTGAACTGGGAAGATGGCACAGTCTGATATATGATCAGAACAGAAGGCCTTGCAGTACAGCAAGCCCAAAGCCAGGAACGTCTTTGAGAAACAATGTTAAGACTAACATTTATGAGAGCGTGAACAATGCTCCATGTGGCTGCAGCACGTCAGCAGCAGGGACATTTTTTTTTTTTGGAAACAGGCCACAGAAGTGGCCACAACCCTTTCGGAGTGACCAAGATTGGTGTGATTCACACAGTATCTTGGTATTCTATTTACATCCAGAAGTATGGGGCAGTGCCTCACCCTGACTGGCATGCTCAGGATAGTAAACAGGAAGGTGTACTGTTTGATTCAATGTAAATTCAGATAAACACCTTCGGCAGAAACTTAGGATTTGTACTCAGAGACTTTGTGAAAAATCAAATAAGGAGGCTTACACATTAGAGCATAAAGCTCAGAAATCCTTTGAACAGAAGTTACTGCAACTACAAACAATGTTTTCCCATGACAGGAAACTTGGGCCACAACTTGCGACCAACTCAAAATTCAAGTCCCAAGGTGGGACTGGATTATGGATAGGAGGCTTCATTTGAAGAATGCCTCTCAGAAACGTACGGGGACACCTCTAATTGGGCAACTGTACAACCATCAACTGGGGAATGGAAAGCTGATACAGTGGCCAAATGCACCTTAAGTGAGGAATACTGTAGGCCAGGGTCATAGAAACATGAAAACTGTCAGCAGATAAGACCACCTGCCTGGCCCATCTAGTCTGCCTGTAATGCCTTGCACTGGATTACTGCTTCTGACCCACCCACTGCTGTACCTCTATGGTTCCCCTATGCCTGCCCCAAGCATGCTTCAATCCATCCACAGTGCTCGCTCCCACCACCTCCTGAGGCAGACCATTCCATGTGTCCACCACCGTCTCTGTGAAGAACTTCCTCACATTCCCGCAACCTCCCACCTTCCAATCTGCCTGGCTTATACACTGCCCTACTCACTTCATTACTCCCACTAATTTTTCCCTCCTAATCCCTCCCTCCTCCCCTCCTCTCCTTCCTCCCTCCTCAGTTACCCACTTCTCAACCTCACGCACTACTACTGCTCACCCCCCCACCCTTACCACCCCACTCTCCTCTCCTACTGTCAACTTGATGCATCTCGCTTCAACTCTTGTCATGCTACCGCCACTCATGCATTGCTACTGGCACTTAAACATGTATTAACCGGAATTGTTCCATGTTATGTATTCCCGGTCCTTCATGCTCTGATCTCTGTACTGTTTCACCCATTTTTTAAATGCGCTATAGTTCTCCTGTATTGTTCCACCTATTAAATAATGTGCTTATGTTATCCCTCCCAGCTATGTACATCATCTGTATTGCTCAATTCAATATTTTTTTGTCTGTATGTGATCTGCCTCCACTGTAACCCTTCCCCCCAGGTCGCACCGTGAGACGAGCATCTTTTTGCTCAGTGTGCCTTTCCTGGTGAAACAATTTCAATCAATCAATCAATAAATCAATAAATCAATAAATCAATAAATAAATATCATGTCATGCCCCCTCGTTTTTGTGCTCCTCCTGTATTGGAAAATGTCTCCCCCCTGCACCTTGTTTATACTCAAGGTACTTTAATGTTTCTATCATGTCCCTTCTTTCCCTCCTTTCTTCCAGTGAGTACATACTGAGGTCCTTTAATCTTGCCTCACAAGTCTTGTGTTGCAAGCCCTGTACCATCTTAGTCGCCTTCTATGGACCGTCTCCAGCCTGAATGTCCTTACAAAGGTGCGGCCTCCAGGACTGCACACAGTACTCCATGTGAGGCCTGACCATGGTTTATATAATGGCATCATTACCTCCCTCCTGCTGCTGGTGATACCCCTGCCTATGCACCCCAGCATGTAACTGGCCTCCCAGCTGCCTTAGCACTCTGCTTTGACATTTTCAGGTCTGAAATAACCTCCGGTCCCTTTCCTCCTCTGTGACTCAGCAACTCCCCAAAAATCCTGTAGCTTTCCCCAGGGTTTCGTGTCCCAGGTGCTTAATTTTGCACTTTTTGAATTAAACTTCAGTTGCCAGTCCTCAAACCATTTTCAAGCTTCCCCAGGTCAGATAAAGAAAGCAGGAATTCCACCACAGCATTCACAGGACATGTAAAAATGGGCTTAATTCTAGAAAGTAGCCTACAAAGTAAAACGCTTCCATTTCAGGGAATATGTATGTCTGGTAGAAGACTTCCTAGCCACAATCAGAACATCAGTGACATTAGGGGATACCCCAAAACATGCAATGGCTATGTTTTCAGGAGCCATGCATTCAGATGTAGGACTTCTAAATCCAAAAGACCAGGGACCCCTTGTCCAGCAACAACAGACCCCGACACAGAAGTAAAGGGGACAGGAGACTCCACTGCTAGATGTTAAGAGAGGCAACCAAATCTGGAGAGGCCATGAGAGTAATGAAGGCGAGAGCGGAACTCTCCACCTGCAGATTGAGCAAAATCTGCTGTATTAGAGAAATGGGGGAATGTGTATAGGAATTTCCCTTTCCAAGAAAAGGACAATGCGTCTCGCCAAAAAACTATAGGCCCATGAGCGAGCAGAAACGTGGCAGTTTCGCGTTGTTTGGGGACTCAAAAAGCTCCAACTCTGGAAGACCTCATCTTGCAAAGAGGTTGTTTACCACAGAGGCCAACAGTTCGCATTCATGAACTGACTGGGACCTGCTGAACTCGTCTACCAAAGATGTTTTGGAGACCTGGGAGATAAACGACAGATAGCTGAAAGCCATGCGACAGAGCCCAATACCATACTCTTCACTGCTTCCATGCATAAGGTATAGGAGTGCCCCCATGTTTGTTAACGTAATGCACTACACAATGACGTTGTCCATCTGGATCAGCAGAGGATCAGGGCAGAGAGGATTCTGAAATGCCTGGAGGCTGTACAAGACAGCCCTCATTTCCAGGATAGTTATACGCAGCTAGGCATCAACCTTGGTCCCTGACCCCTGTATCTGGTGAGGGCCGACATGAGCACCCCAGCTGGAACCCATGCCATCCATTGTGGGGATCTTTACAGGAGCTGGTACAAGGAACGGAATGCCCTTCAATAGGTTTTCATGGTCCTTCCACCATAACAACAACAACGACGACGACGACAACAACACTCTGCGAAGAGGAGACGTGATGAGAATCATTTTGTCCACCTTGTCCATTAACTGATCCACTGGACCCCGCATGTCCACTGAGGGATCCTCATATGAAGGCATGTCAGTGGCAGTCATATGGCTGTAGCCCTGAGACCCAGGAGATGCAACCTTTTTCTGGCAAAGACATAGTGGCCCCTGTAAACCAACTGCAGTGGCTGGGCAGTCAGATTGTCTGCCCTGTCCTGTGGCAGAAGAGCACATCCCTTCTCTGTGTGGAAGAATGCCCCTATGTATTGCAGTTTCCGGCAGGGAGTCACAGACTTCGGCACATTCACTGTGTCCCCCAAGTCAAACAACTGTCATGTCCAAGACAGAGTATGTAGCAGAGCTTCCCTGGAGCTGCCCTTTAGCAGCCAGTCATCCAGATAGGGGAACACATACAGGCCTTCCTTGTGAAGGGCTGCTCCAACTACTGCCAAGCATTTGGTACAAGAAAAAAAAAAAAAAAAAGTGGTGCAGAAGACTAAGTGTTCTCCCTCCAGCATAAAGCAGAGGTACAGTCTGAGGGATTGCCTGATATTTACATGAAGGTACAGCATGCGTCCTTCATGTCCAGAGAACAGAGCCAGGGCCCCGTTTGCAGAAATGGGAATCAGAGCTTGCAAGGATACCATGCAAAATTTCTTGTATTCAATGTACACGCTGAGATCAGAAAACAAGAGACATCGCCTCTGTCCATTTCGGGACTAGGGAGCATTTGGAATAGAATCCTCCATCTCCGGAGATGGAACCTGATCTATGGCACATTTCTGGAATGAAGACAACTACTTCCTTCAGAAGGGACAAACAGCCCTGAGTATAAAAGGGAGGAGGTGAAGGATGATCTGGTGGGATTTGTGACAGCTCCAGAGCATGCTCCCTTGTAATTATTTCCAGAACCAACTTGTCCGTAGTGATCCTCGCCACAGTTTCAGATGCAGGGAGATCCCCTCCAGACTCAGATGTACCCCTGCAGAGAACAACTAATGTGGAGGGAGAGAAGGAAGAAAGTCTGGCAGAACTCAAGGCAGCAGGGCAACTAGAATAGATTCCTTAGGGTGTTTTTGTTTGGGCACCGGGGGGGGGGGGAAGAGGGGCCGCCTCCTCTACCATGGTCCTGCTACCTCAGGCAGCATGCAGATGAAAGAAGCCCTGACCACAACCTCCTACTTTGCAGACCTCAAGAGTCATTTCTGAAGTCTGATGAACATGCGGGGCCTCTTCAACATCATAGCCAAACAATTTTGTCTCTTTAAAAGGGGCATTTAAAACTGCCTGCTGTACATCACTGGCAAAGCCAGCAACTCTAAGCCAAGAAAATCTCCTCATGCAAATGCCAGAAGTATCAGACACATCATAAGCTTAGCAAAGTAAATGTTTCAGCGGACAATATTTTAAGCAGATCTTCCTTGGCAGAGCCATCAGGCAAAGCCTGAGCAGCAGTACCAGCAGCTTTCCACAGACTGTTCAGATATTTTATCATGTGGGCCTGGTACTTTGCAAACCTAGTGCCAAGTGATGCAGAGGCAAAAGTGTGTCTGCCTATCACATCCAGCCTCCTAGATTCTTTTTTCAGGAGGCAAAGTAGTCATGTGTCTAGGGGCACTAGATCTATCATGAGCAGCCATGATGACCACAGAGTCAGTTTCTGGCTGGTTTGCCTAATTAGGCTTAGCAGATGGTGTAGGATACTGCAGGCAGTGAGTTTGGTCTGTACCATGCAGCAAAGGTAGCATCTTCCAATGCAGGCTATACAGGTGGAATTATAGAAGGGGAGCAGGGCACCTACAAAAATTCCATAAGATTCCTTTTTTGGAATCTTCCTCTTCTACAGCAAAGCCTATGGCAGACTGCATCTGCTGCACCATGGCTTGAAAAGATGGATCCTTGGGATGAGCTCTATAGATATAAATCACCGAGTCCTCACTACAGGATAAGAGGGTAGAGGGAGTGCAAGGTACCAGAAACTGTTCTCCCTCATACTCCTTTAAATCCATGAGGTCAGGATTATATTCTACTTCAACATCATCAGTCCAGTTGGCGGAATAAATGCCTGCACTGGAAACCCTGGTCATATAGTTTCTAAAAAAAAAAAAAAAAAAAAACTATGCCAGCACAGCCTGAGAGTTGATGGTGACTTGCAAAGGGGGCCAGGACTACCTGCCACGACGTGCCTTGGCCAGAGGATGATGGCATCCTACCATCCACAGTATGTACGGCAGCGCCTAAGCAGAGTCCCAAACTTGGTGTCTCAGCAACATTGGGAGGTTGGGGAGAGCTACAGTCAACACCGCAGAGTGGGCATTGACAAGAACATACCTTTTTTCAAATGCTAATAGGACCCTGCCGGCAAAGCAGACATTTCATCTCGTCTCTTCGTATGGAAGGATGACAATCGTTACTTGTCTCAGTCTTTAGACTTGGGCAGCCGCTTTTTGGACGATGGTGAGGGAGAGATTTTGAGCCCTGTTCCTTCTCCATGGCTTTCAATGTCCTGAAGAAGAAAATTTTCTAGAGCTTTCTTAGTGTCACCTTGTAGCCTGGCTGATACTCTGGCAAATCTCAAGTCCTCAACAGCACATGTAAACTACACGTGTCTTTTTTGTGACTTTTTTCCCCACACTTACAATACCAAAATAAAGGTTCTTTTGACTTTGGAGGAATGCAGAGACGTCTAATTGAAACAAAAAGTAAAATAATAAACTTCAATGACTAGGTTGACTGCATTTCCTTCATCAGGTCAAGGGAGGATGATCGATGGCAGGAAAAGAACGGACAAGTGATGGGCCTGCACACTTTTACATACATGTAGAATTAGCAGATCACTGTGAATGGCCCCAAGCTAGCAAAAGTTTCTGTCTGGTCTCAACACTGATGGCTTTTAGTTCCAAAAGGTGTGGCCTAATGGAAGGGATATCCTCGAAGATTAGAGGGCAGCAGGTAAGTCAGGTGGGCAAAGGCACCAACAGAGGAAAGGATAGTGAAAGCAGTAGCAAATGGGGATAAGACCCTTCAGGAACATAAATGAAAAGAGCAAAGCAAGGGGAGGGATAGTGAGGACAAGAGGGTGGCAGAAAGGCAGTGCAGATTTTGGGGGGCAGATATCTTGAACAGGTATTTCTGCTCAGTTTCACAGTGGGTGGGGAGAAAAGAAGACCACTAGGGTGCAGCAGAAAAAAGGGGGGCACTCAAGTCCATTTTCACATGAGAGTCCTGAAAGGACTTGCAGCTCTGGAAGTGGACAAGACTACAGGACAGCATAGGATGCACCCAAGGGCACTAAAAAAACTCAGGGAGGTGCTGGCTGCCCCGCTGACAGCCTTATTCACAGCTCACTGGAAATCGGGTGGGGTCCCCAAGGACAGGAGAGCAGACATAGTCCCTTTAAATAAAAGCAGCAAGCTGGAAAGAAGCTAGCAACAATAGGCTGGTGAGCTTCATCTTGATGGTGGGGAAGAAAAAATTACTCACCTTAGTAATTGTGTTTCTTCTAATGGAGTCTTGCTGTATTCTGACAACTACAGTTAGCCCCAGCACTTGAACTGCCCCGGAGATGAAAGAAAGAGTTAACTCAATGCTGAGAGCATAGAACGTTGGGCTCAAGCTCGGTTCAAACCACTGTCTGCTGCACTTGAAGTGCAACAGTCAGATTCTTACGAGCACTACTAACTAGCTACACTCTAGAGGAAATTGTAAAAACTCTAGCCAAAAGGCAACCACATTTTTGGATCCCATAAGACCAGGGCTAGAAATAATTTTTTTGAGATGCCTGTCCGAGGGACAGGTGGAATGTAACGTTGCCTGTCCGGACCAAGTTTTACCTGTCCACATTTTTGTGAGGTGAATTTTAAACTTAAAACATAAAATGCACTGTAAAGTGGAAATAGAGAAAACTGTTGCTTTTTGGGGGGTTATTTTTCAAGGTAAAACACTGATTGAGTCTAGTCTATTTCTGAATCATAACTTGAATCTAGTCTGCAGCCATATGGTCTCACATGAGGTCTTCTCTTTGTTTTCCAGATTTGAACCATAGTGTTATGGCATCCTGCAGGTCAAATGCAGCAACGCTAGCATCTGACAGCTTGACGCATTAGTTCAGATGTAGTCATAGGAGACAGAACAGGACCGCCAGTCAGACTTCACTCTGCCCATCAAGCTGAATCCTCTCTCAACTACTGCAGTTTGGGTTGGGATCAGTAGAGCTATTGTGACTAAGACCAGAATATCAGGGAATCGCTGTTCATGTGCATCATTATGAAAATTTTTGCCAGAAATCCTAATAGTGAAATTTCGGAGACAGCTCATTCAGTGATTTTTTCATAAGTGGTTTCAGCTCTAACCATTGCGCTTCAATCAAGTTTACATTATTATTGTGTTTCTTCAGTAGGTCACTGTAGTGCTCTGTGAGGGTTCTGACTTCCTCATTGCCATAAAGGGCTAGTTGGTCACTATCTGGCGGTAACTGTAATGGGTTAAATATACTGAATGACTGTAGGACTTTGTTTTAAAATTGGAAAATCGTGAGTTAATACTTTCAATTGTTGATGAAAGAAGGCTTGTAACATCACGCAACACTGCCCGTTTGGCAGTATCTATAGAATATCCCCTTTCTAAGTTAAGGAAGATATCAGATCCACGGAACTGAACCTGAGTAGTGGCTGAGCCTGTCAGTCGACTTGTGCTAGTGTCACTGTCAGCTGTGTCAGAGTCAGGGAGCAACAGCAATTTGTTAGACTTTGTCAAGTTTATCTTGTGCAGGGTAGTTCTCTAGCCAGAGCACCGTGCTTTCAACCTTGCTGACTATTGTTTCTACCGTTGAGCTGTCTCTCTGTAGAGTTAGACTGAAGGCCATCATGACAGAAAGGTATTCAGCCAGAAACTGAGAAAAGAGGACAAATCTCACAGTACTTATTGTTTTTAACAACCCACTGGCCTGATCTTTTGTTTGCCCTGGTGCGGAAGCAATGTGCTGTAGATGTACAACTAAGGCCTTGTAGCTGGACAGAATAACAGACAGAGCCCTTTCTCTGTGTGCAACCCACCGGGTCCCTGACACATTAACTGGTTTGTGAATGGTGTACTTCATATTACTGGCCAACTCTTTGAGACCGGCCCAGTTTTTGGGTGACTTATGGTATATTTTATAGATACCCATTAAGACTTCATCTGTTGTTTTCATGTATGGAATAGATGTTGCTGATTGCTTTATAGCTAGCTCCAACTTGTGGGCACTGCACTGAATCCCTAACAAATGAGGTACGTCTTTCAAAATCCTGCCAAACACCCCAGTCACTTTACCCAACATGACAGGTGCCCCATCAGATCCAAAAGCAACAATTTTTTCTTTCCAGTCTTTACAGTCCAAGGTGAATTCTAAGGCATCGCCTATTAAGTTATAAATGCTTTCACCATTTGGAATAGAGACTGGCTGAAGGGAAACAAATTTGTTAACTGGATGGAAATTTTCCATTGTCCTAATATAGACCGCCTCCTCTTCTATTACTGAGGCATCAGTGCTCGAGTCACATAGGACAGAGACGAAAGTGTTACTTTTAACCAGTTTTGCATCTTTTATCCTTATTGATTCTGAAATAAAATGTGTGAACGTTGCTGCCTGTTTGTCACTTCTATAACCGACTCCGACATCTGCACCATTTACAGGTTGTAATTCTAAGATGCCAGGGAAATCTGTGAATGGGCGTTCTGAATTAATCAAATAAAGAGTTGTTCTAAACAAATGTTCCACTTGTGTCACCTCATTTTTTTCCATTTGTATTATTCCTCGTTCTATTGCTAAGTTGGAAGGGTCTGTGTTAGACACAGTATTTTTTTCATTGGCTAATTTATGAGGTTTGGAGAGTTCATGAGCTCGTACATTTTCAAGTCTCATGCTCTTACAGACACTCATGAAAGTGTTTGTCTCCCTTAAGTATTTTTGCAGTATGAGCAGGTCATGCCCACATCAGGCTCATATAGTAGCCACTCCTATTTTTCTTCCAGGTCTCCTGGAACCCCCTTTCTTTTGCCCGGGACTCCCCACTTTCAACAGTAGTCAGAGTTGCTGGCATATCAGCACTGGCACTACAAGTTGTCACATCTGTGGCCACAATGGTGGGGTGAGTAGCTGGTGCTACTGAGTCTATCAGTAATGCAGAAGCAGTACACATGGAAGAACCCGAGCTTTCTCCTCCCTCTTGACTTGAAACTGAAGGCTTTCCTGTAATTTTTTTAAAGCCAAACTTTAACAAAGACATTTTTTTCCCCTTTTGGTTTACTTAGCTAGTACGAATTTAAAGTACAGTAAGCACTCTGAAGACAGTGGACACTACAGTGAAGTGATGATCAGAGATATTAGAAGACGTGAACAGTCTGTTTAGTTTTCTTTCCCTCCCTGTAAAACCCTGGACAAAGGAGTTTAATATTTATATTTTCCTCCCACTCAGATTTCACAACTAAAACCTGAGGGGTATCCTGCTGTCAACCTGTTTTGTAATTTAATCCCCTCCTCTCCCTTTGACAGTGCCTTCTTGAAGTTGTCACAGTGTCACTCAATTTTACTTTTATTCAGTTAGTCCAGTGGCAGAGCACAACAGCAGGCTGACAGGGGCTAGTTTAAATTAGTAGTAGTACTAGTAGTAGTACAGTAAGTCTGCCAGTATCTATCTTCAAGGTTCAAGCTCTGGAGGGTTTTACACAGGCTGAGTGAACAGTAAGCTTTAATAGAGCCTTGCCTTCACCTCTCTGCACACTCAAGATATATATTTTTATTCAGAGTCAGAGATGATGAGACTTGCAGATCACAAGGTGTCTTTTGGCTTTGAGAGAGTTTTAGGTGTACTACAGGTACAGTGTCTGACTGCTTTGAGACTTGACTTAATAAATCCCTTGTTCACCTCCCCTCTCCTCCTCCAAGTACCAGCAGGACTGATGCACACAAACTGAGCCCCCAAATGCTAGAGCCCTGAGAAGGGCTGTTGAGAATTTGCAGAAGTCTTTTTTTTCACTTTTGAGACTAACTAAATAAATCCCTTGTTCACCTCCCCTCTCCTCCTCCAAGTACCAGCAGCCCCCAAATGCTAGAGCCCTGAGAAGGGCTGTTAAATTGCTGATTTTTTTTCCCCCACTCGCTCGCTCACGCTCTCCTCACTCTGCGCTCCTCACCCTATGGCCAGACTAGTGAGAGTGAGGAGCGCGAGTCGGCGCCAGTCAGTTTTTCCCACTCGCTGAGAGGTCAGGTGACGCTAGTAGCTGCAGTCACTTGACCCTCAGTCGAGTGAGAATGAGCCAGCGGAGCTGCACTTTTCGGGGCGGGCTAGGCGTCAGCGTCGACGCAGTCTGGAAACCTCCGTCTGCCGCTGGGTCCTAGTGCCCAGCTCAATACTCCGGCTGCAAATGTAAACCGCCTGTCCCCGGGACAGGCGGACTTCAAAAAACGGCTGTCCCAGTTGGAAACCGGCTGTCCGGGATGGGTGGACAGCCGGTTATTTCGAGCCCTGCATAAGACTCAAGTAGAGAAACCCAAAAACAAAAACCAGGTGGTGAACTAATTAATCTAAACAAAAGTTAAACCAATAGGCAGAAAGCAATGCACCCTTGGGGTGCAGCACTGTACCTTCCAACCCACTTCCCAAAAACCAGTTTCTGAGAGAGGAGGCAGGGAGGGAGGTCAGAATACAGCAAGACTCCATTAGAAGAAACACAGTTACTAAGGTGAGTAATTTTTTCTTCAAACAACATGAAGTCTTGCTGTATTCTGACAACTGCAGACTACCAAGCAGTACCTCCATGGGAGGAGGTAATCGAACCTATTTTGGGAATAGACTCTACAGCACCGCTGCACCAAATCTAGCATCACTCCTAGCCTGGATATCCAGATATTAATGCTTGGTGAATGTATGAACAGTTTTCCAGGTGGTTGCTTTGCATATCTCTAACAATGGAATATCCCTGGGAGCAGCCAGGGAAGCAGCTATACCTCTAGTCGAATGAGCCCTCAGGCCTGAGGGTGGAATCTTGCCTAGCTTTTCATAGCAGAATTGTATACAAGAAACAATCCACCTGGCAATAGTTCTTAGTGGCAGGTTTGCCCTTCCCCACTTCTCCATAAGTGGGAAACAACTGAAGGAGTCAAACCTGTGGGCCTTAGTACGATCTATGTAATAGCCAAGTGCCCTCTTCACATTCAAACTGTAATCTTCTTTCTCCAGAAGAAGAGTGATCAGTGAAGAATACAGGGAGAGACATGGACTGGTTCAAATGAAAATCTGAAACCACTTTAGGTAAGAACCTCCTATTGGTTCTAAGGACCATCTTATCTCTATGGAAAGAGATAAAAATCAGGCTCCACTGACAGAGCTTGCAACTCACTGCTACGTCTGGCAGAGGTAATAGCTACCAGAAACACAGTCTTCCAAGTCAAGTACTTGAGATCTGCTGAAGACAAAGGCTCAAAAGGAGGTTGCATAAGCTGGGCAATGCAAAATTAAGATCGCAAGCAGGGGGAGGATCCCTTAAGGGGGGATTGGTATGAAGCAATCCCGTGAAAAAGTTTCAGAAAACAGGAGGAGATGCCAGTGAAGAGGGTTTACCTACTGACAAGAAAGCAGAAACAGCTGACAAATGTACTTTGAGGGTAGCTGGTCTGAGGCCTAGGCCATTGAGATGAACCATATAGTACAGAACTGTAGACAATTCGGCAGTATCTGGAGATACACGCTTCTTGGTACACCAAATAGTAAATCTTTGGTACTTAGAACTTTAAGCGTTTCTGGTGGCAGGTTTTCAAGAGGCTTTGAGAATGTCCAGAACCCACCCCCACCCCAAGACAGGTGCAAACCTGCATACTCTAACTCTTCAAGAGCCATCCCTTGAGACTGAGAGACCGAAGGTTTAGATACCAAATCCTTCCCTGAGAGGAGGTCAACAGATTGTGATTCCTGGGAAGAGACAGAGGAAGATATACTGCTAAGGACAACAGGAGAGAGTACCAAGGCTGCCTGGCCCAGTCTGGAGCAATCAGGATCACTTTGCAAGATTCTGACCTTATCTCGACCAGGACCTTGAAAATCAGAGGAAAAGGAGGGAAGGCATACAGAAATTTCCCTTCCCAATTCAGTCTCAGAGCATCCAGAGAGACTGAGCCCAAGACTGGGGGTCTGCAACAAAACAAAGGAAGTTGGTGATTGTCTGGGGCTGCAAAGAGATCCATCTCTGGGGTGCCCCAAGTTGCAAAGATCACTTTTAACACTAGGGGATCCAAGGACCATTCGTGATGGCCCTGGGAAATCCTGCTCAATGCATCTGCTAGCACATTGCCCTTTCCTGGGAGGTGAACTGCTACCAGAGAGGCATGAAAGGAGTAAGCTAGTGACCATATTTTCATGGCTTCCATGCACAAGGCCGTGGACCGAGTGCCTCCCTGCTTGTTGATGTACCACATGGTGGTGGTGATGTCTGTCCTGACTTGAACCACCTTGTCTCTCACTGATTGTGAGAAAGCCTGCAGAGCCAGGTACACTGCCCTGAGCTCCAGAAGACTGATGTGGAGAAGAGACTCCTGAGGGGACCACACTCCCTGAGCTGTGAGAGCCTCCAAATGGGCCCCCAACCCAGGAGAGAGGAGTCTGTGGTTAGGACCACAGAATGGGACTGTGAAATGAATGGGACCCCTTGCCTGAGTTGGTCCTGATCCTGCCAACATTGAAGGGCCTGGATCAGAGTCTGAGTCACTGGAATCAGCTTAGTCAGAGGATCTTTTTTCTGAGACCAAAAAGCCCTCAGATGCAACTGAATGTCTCATCTGAAATCTGGCCCCTTGGACTACTGCAGTGGAAGCTGCCATGTGGCCCAGAAGCTGAAGGAAATGCCTTGGAGGTCGAGACACCAGAAGGTGAAAAGAGGAAGCCAGCTCTATAATGGCCCTTACCCTTGCAAGGGGAAAAATGATCTTGCTTTGACAGTATCCAATTCTACCCCTATGAAAGTCACGAGTTGTACTGGCTCGAGAACTGACTTGGGAAGATTGAGAAGGAAACCTAGAGAAGTGAGCACTTGCTGGGTCACTTTTAGATCTGACTTGACTTGGTCTGGAGACTGGCCCACTATGAGCCAGTCGTCCAGGTAAGGGAATATGGAGATATTTTTTCTCCTTAGAAAGCCACTACTACTGCCAGGCACTTGGTGAACACCCTTGGAGCTGATGACAGGCCAAAGGGCATTGCTCTGAATTGGTAATGGCCTGAAGGCAGTTCGAACCTGAGGTACTTTCTGTGGGAGCACCTGATGGGAATGCGAAAATAGGCATCCTTTGGGTCCAGGAAGGCTAGCCAGTCCCCTGGCCTTAGAGAGGGAAGAATTATTCCCAGAGTCACCATCTTGAACTTTGGTTTCAAAAGATGTTTGTTCCAGTATCTTAAGTCTAGGATGGGCCTCTACTCCCCTGATTTTTTCAGGGTAAGGAAGTACCTGGAGTACAGACCTTTGCCCCTGTGGGCTGTAGGAACTCTCTCTATGGCTCTTAAAGCCAGAAGAGATGAAAGCTCTGCCTCTAGGGCAGCGGTTTCGGAGATGTTTGCAGGGGGAAAAGATCTGGCTCTCGGTTTCGGAAACTTTTTGAAGCCGAGAGCCAGACCCTGGCTTACTACCTCCAAGACCCACTTGTCTGAGGTAACAGACTTCCAGTCCTGGGAGTAGTAAGCCAACCTGCCTCCTACAGGGAAGGGGGAGTTGACCCGGGCCGACACATCAGGCAGGGTGTCTGCTTGGTAGGGGCCCTGGGCTGAGAGAAGGATGCAGCTCTGCTCATCCCCCTTCTACCTCTCCCTCTAAAGAACCCCCTCTGGGGAAAAAGGAGAGGAGGCCTGAGCTTGGAAGAAAGGCCTTTGAAAGGGTCTGACCCTGCCCCTAGATTGCTGCCTTTGAGGAGTGGTTTGTCTTTCTCTGGCTTGAGCACTCCTATAGGTGGTCTTGTATTCGTCCATCTTTTTCATGTAATTCTCTGTCTGCTCCCCAAACAGAGAATTACCCACAACAGGGAAATCCATGGCCTTAGCCTGGGTATCCTGTGATAGGCTAGTACATCTGAGCCAAGCCATTCTCCGCAGAGCCACAGATGTAGTCATGACTCTAGATGACACATCATTGGAGTCGACAGCAGCATGAAATTGGATTTTTGATGCCTCAATCTCATCATCAGCTACCTCCTCCAGCTCCTTGGCAAGCTGGGGGGAGGCCTGCTTAGTCCGTTCCAAAACAGACTCCACCTGGACCTTTGGAACCTGGCAGCATAGGCCATGTAATTATCCTGTCCGAGTCCCAAGGAAGATGCCAAATACTGCTTCTTGGCCATGGCATCTATCTTCCTGGAGTCCTTATCCGGTGGTGTGAAGTCAAGGGAATGCCAGCCTTATCACAGGTTGCAGCATGTACTACCCCAACATGGCTGCGATGCTGGTACAGAACTCCAAACTTGAGCCTCACAGCATATACCTCCTGTCCATACGCTTGTCCACTGGAGGCAGAGAATTTGGTGGTTTTTAAAAGTTTGTGTCTGTTTCCCAAAAGATTTATGCAAGGGAATGGATAGCCTCTTGGACTCTGGGATGTCCATCATCTCAACAAAATCAGGCTCTTCTTCCTCCTCAACAGCTTCATCCACAGGGAGCTGAAGGGTCTCAGCCACTTTCTTGTAGAACAAAGTGGGAAGGGGACTCAGAAAGCCTAGGAGGGGAAACTCGAGAAGGTCTGTCTGGGGAGATGTCCGGTTCAATAGGCTCATCCAGACCTTCCCCACCATCAGAGTCATCTTCTTCATCCTCTTCACCTTCCCCCTCCCATTCCAAATATTCCTCCAGAGAATAATCTGCAACCGGAGGAGCCGACCAAACTGCACGCTGACAACCGGAGCCGGTTCGGTTGAAACCAGACGGAGTGATTCAACAATGCTAATCGCCCGGGCAATTTCATCAGCAGTCGGGTGGAGAGATTCGGGATCTGAACCGGTTGATTTATCTTTTCTTTTTCGAAGAAACCGACCTTTCAGAGTCGGCTTTCCTTTTGCACAAGGAAGTCTGGCCCTGGTCAGAGGGCACTCCCTCAGGTTCGGTCAGAACCGAACCGGGCTGGCCATCTGGGTCAGCGGACTTCTCAGCCTCCTTACCCCTAAGCCTGCCCAAATGTTTTTCCAGGGTGGTCTTCGGGAAATTCTTGCAAATTTGGCCGTCTGAATCGAGGTGGTCGAACCTCAGACAATATATCCAGGTGGCGTGGGGATCAGCCTTAGCAAAGGCCTCCCCACACACACTACAGTGCTGAAACCCAGTGGGCCAGTTTTTTTTCCTGGGTTTTTCAGACATAGCCAACCACAAAATTAACACCCTTTACACGGCTTCAGGCCAGGTAAGACAAAACCTATTGGTTCCTCACCGTGTCACAGGTGCTGGGAAAAAAAAAATTTTTTTTTTTTAGAACCAACAGGCACCAGAATCACCAAAAGAAATTTTAAACAATTGATCGGTTCAGGCACCAAATACAATTTCCTCACAATTTAAGTGCAAGTCCACTACCTAATACCACTTACTGTACCACAGACAGGGATCTGAACAGAGAAAAATTGGAGAAAATCTACGGATTAACAGATGAAAACTTTACCGAACCGGAAGCGAGGAGCAAACTCCGGAGTGACTGTTCATTTAGGCGGAGTAAAGAATCTGACAAATTACGCTTCAAGTGCAGCAGACAGTGGCTTGAACTGAGCTCGAGCCCAATGTTCTATGCTCTCAGCATAGAGTTAACTCATCTCCTGGGCAGTTCAAGTGCTGGGGCTAATTGCAATTGTCAGAATACAGCAAGACTTCACGCTGTTTGAAATTAATGGCAACACTAATAAGGGAAAGGCTGGTAGATTACCTTGAATACAACGGGCTGCAAGACCAAAGGTAGCATGAACGGTGGGGGGAAGGTATCATGTCATGCCAGGCAAACTGGACTGATTTCTTTAACTGGGTGATCAGGGAAATGGATCAGGGAGGACAGTAGACCTGGCCTATCTGGGACTTTAGCAATGCCTTTGATACTGTGGCATACAGGAGACTATTAGTCTTGTTTTTCCCTCCTGGCCACTGGTTGGCAATTCTTTTTCCAGGCATCCTTTTCTCCGGCCACCTTTCGTCCCTGCACCACCACATATGGACCATCGCCGCTCATCCCCACGGCTTACCCCCCCCCCCGTGGTGGGGAACCCTTCATCTTCCCCGCCAAGTCTGGATCCAGTATTGCAACGATGTCCTCGGAGGTGCACGGTCGATGAACAGCCATTAAGCCGGTCAGCCAGGGCCTTTTTCCCTGTTTCTCCCCTTGTGGAGAGTGCACGCATGTGCCCCTCCAGGCGTCTGCCCCTTCTCTGCCCCCTTATCTACAGTATTGGCACCCTCACCCACCAGCCACTGCCAGGGGCCTGTACTGTGCCGAATACTGGCACCCCCCCTCCCCGGAGTAGGAGAGCAGTCCCTCAGATGCTTGATCCTTCTTCCCTGCCAACCCCCAGCAACCTGTGCTTGTTCCCAAACACGGGTCGCCAGTGTGACGCAAGGTAAGGCATCCAGCGCCTCAGCCCTCAGCACCACCAGGCCGGCAGCACACAGGAGACTGATGCAAGCGGTGCAGTAACCTCAAATGAAATGGAACCACACAGCGTCTGCCATGTTTGGGAATCGCAGACTTTTTTTTTTTTTTTTTTTTTATATAAAGTAAAATAAAGTAAGTAAACAAGAAGAAAAAAATAGTTTTGCTGTGTGAAAAGCTTAATCAGGGGTAAAGCTTTTGGGGGTGGGAGGGTTAAGATAACCATTTTCCCTCTAAGAAATTAAGCAGCCTACAGGTGGGATCCAAAGTGATGATGTTGTTAGTAAGTGGTTAATGTACAAATGACAGAGGATGGTGGTTAACGGCACTCGCTCGAATGATGGAAGAGTGACCAGCGGGGTGCTGCAGGGCTCAGTACTGTGACAGGTCCACTTCAATATCTTCATAAGCGACATTAATGTCGAAGGGAAAGTATGCCTTTTTGCAGAAGATACCAAAATCTGCAATAGGGAGGACAATTAGGAGGGGATGGAAAAATGCATAGGGATCTTGGGAAAATTCAAGGGGTAGTCAAGAGCACAGCAGTTAGGGCCTGAATGCCAAAATGTGCAAAATGATGCCCCTTGAGCATAGGAACACAGGACAGAGTACAAGACTGGGAGAGGATACTGTCCATCACAAGCAGGAAAGGGACCTATCTGATGACCTCAAAGTGGCAGAGCAGTGAGACAAAGCAGCGGGTAAGGCCATTGCAATGCTGGGATGCGCTCCGAGAGGCATCTCCAGCAGGAGAAGGGAGATGGTATTGCTGCTGTATCACTCACTGGTGAGACCCTACTTGGAGTACTGTGTCCAGTTCTGGAAGTCACACTTCAAAGAGGATATAAACAGGGTGGAGGTATTCCAGAGGGCAACTAAAATGGTGCAGGGTTGCAACAAAAGCCATACAAGGAAGAGACAGTGGGATCAAAACATGTACACCATGGATGAGGGTGAGAGGGGACATAAGAGAGACCTACAAGTAGCACACGGAAGTGAACAGGGCGTAGAAGGGGTGTCTTTCGGAAGGAAGAGCATGCACTGGAGCTGGGGGAGGGGGGTAGGGGTAAATGGGGATGTGAGGAAGCACTACTTCACTGAAAGAGTGGTACACACCTGGAATAGACTGCCAGCAAATGTGTTTGAGGTAAAATCAAACACAAAAAAAAACAAACAAACAAAAAAAAAAAGGACGGGGCTTTTAGCATGCGTGAGACAGACAAAGGGGAATATTAGTAAAGGGAGTCGGAAGAGTCACCAGAGATTAGTTAGGGTCTGTGGAAGTGAACTAGGCAGGGACTATCTGGGCAGATGGGGTGGGCCAAGCGACCCTTTTCTGCTGAAATATTCTATGTTTCTACAAATCCAGCAAAGTGGCTGGGGGCTCCCACAGGAACATGGGTGGTGTGGATGTCATACTAGCGCACACTCCTCATTTTATCCTCCTAGTAAGTTCCTGCTCTATGAGAAGTCCCCTTCATAACATCTGCCCTTCTAGAGGGAAGGGGGGGGGCTGATACTGCTTGGTCACCCACAAAGTCTATGCCGATGCTGGGACCACCGATGAAGGTGCTAGAGCAGCGAAGCCAGCGATTCCCTACTTCCGAGAGTTTGTGCTTGCTGGCTCCACCACACCTACAAGACTTTCAGCTTGGGAGCTGGATAGTGAATGTATTTCTAGGTCTCCCACACAAAAGTGACCAGGTACCCCCAAAAAAAAAAATACCAGCAGCCAGGGTGTATTTTTACCTTACCCACTAAATGACTAGGAACACATTTAATGGTTTTGTTTTTGTCAAAGGGGAACATTCATGAACAGTAGTTGAAGGCATTGTGCAGGGAAGAAGGCTTTGGCTACATCAGGGACTGAGGTCACACCTTGGGGGATGGAGGCCTGTACAAGGGAGATGGCCTCTATCCATCCAGGAGGAAAACAGCATTCCCAGGTAGAAGGTTTAAATGTTATTTGGACAAGCATTTAACCTAGCCAAGGACTGAGGAAGGCAGAGACTGCCTTCCCAACACACACCCAGACTAGCAACAGGGAACGATAACCAAGGGAGAAGAAATCCCCCGAGAGATCGAAGGAAGCAAAGAGAAGGGCAGGGCAGGCAAGTCTGGAGGAGGAACTTCTGCTGGAACAGAATGGAAGGAGGCAAGACAATGCAACAGGGGAGCAGGACTGGGGTAGCAGAGGGGGAAGAGGAAAAGCAGGAAGGGGAGGAAGGTTAGAGGAACAAAGAATGGAGAACCATGTGTGCCAACGCAAGGACCTGGGAAATAAAATTCTTGACCTTGAGGCAATCATTGTAGAAGCGGACCTGGATCTGGTGGCCATAACAGAATCATGGTATACAGACAACCACAGCTGGTAAGCGGCCATCCAAGACTACACTAGGTTCTGGAAGGACAGGTCAAGGAGGAAAGGCAGAGGGATTGTTTTATATGTGAAGAAGGGTATAAGGGCTACTGAGATACTAAGGCAACATGGGGACAAGGAATGGCTGGAGGTACTATGGATCAGCCTAGAGACAGGGTTGAGGGCTGTTATTCTCTCAGGGGTGGTGTACAGGCCTCCGGAATGGTGGGATTGGGGGGGATGGGCACAGGATTTAGACAGAACCCTGGAGGAAGCCATTAGCAAAATGGCCAGCAAGAAGGACGTTTTAACAATGGGAGACGTTCTGCCAGATGTAGACTGGGGCATTCTCACCCTCCGCTACATCAAGAGGCAGGGCCATCCTCTACTCCATACAAGGGGCATTTCTCAGACAGCTGGTTTTGGAACCCACTATGGATGGGGCAGTGCTGGACCTGGTACTTAGCGAGATAGCACTGCTGACATCACAGTAGATAGTCCCCTGGGTACAAGTGATCACTGTACAGTGCAGTTTGGCATACAGATAGAATGGTGGGTTGAGAGAGACACACACACACACACACACACACACACACACACACACACACACACACACACACACACACCCAAACACCCACCCCCACATACATACACCCCAAAAAAAACACACATGTGTCCTGGACTTCAGGAGGGCAATATTTTAAAGAAATTGGAAACTGCCTCAGAGAATGTCTTGAAGTGATGGAAGGCACCAGGGGAGTGGAGACTTAATGGAAAAAAAAATTAAGGAGGATATAGCCCAGGCAACAGCATGCAGTTTGAAGGAAGTAAGCAAGGGAAAGAGGAGGAAGAGGCCACAATGATTCTCGAAGGAGGTGGCAGAGGCAGTGAAGGAGAAGGAAACAGCATTTATAAAGCACAAGGAGACCCAGAAGGATGAAGACAGGGAAGTATATCTGACCAAGCAAAGGGAGGCAGGAAGGAGGGTGAGGGCAGCTAAAGCACCGACAGAGAAGAGGATAGCTAAGGAGGTCAAAAGGGGACAAGACCTTCTTCAGGTATGTGGAGGAAAAGAGGAAGATCAGGGAAGGGATAGTGAGAATTAGGAAAGGGAAGGGGACTGCACAGAGGAAGATTAAGAGAAAGCAGAAATTCTGAATGATTACACCTGCCCACAGTCTTCTCGAGTTGAGGGGTGGGGAGAAACGGAATTGGACCAGCATGCTGCAGTAAGCAAAAGGGAGAGGGGGAGTGGTACAAGTCCATTCTCAGTGGACAGGGTCCAGAAGGGACTGGAAGCCCTAAAGGGGAATAAGGCAATGGGGACGGATGAGATTCATCCAAGGGTCCCTAAAAGAACAGAGCACAGTGCTGGCCACCCCTCTGGCAGTGCTTTTTTAACACCTCCCTGGAGATAGAGGAAGTTACAGAGGACTGGAGGAGGGCAAATGTGGTCCCTATGCACAGCAGGGAGGATGCTAGCAACTACAGGCCAGTCAGTCTAACATCAGTGTTGGGAAAGTTAATGGACACACTACTGAAAGAGTTTCATGGAGCAGCTGGTGGCAAAAGGGCTGCAGGACCACCAGCAGCATGGTTTCACAAGAGGGAGGACATGTCAAACTAGTCTCAGATTTCTCCGACTGGGCTACCAGGGAGGTGGATCAAGGGAATACAGTGGACGTGGCCAACCTGGACTTCAGTAAGGAATCCTTTACCTTTTTTGCTCATTTTCGATTATTTCTCATCCCCCAGCAGCTGAAGATATCAGGAGACACAGAGAATCTCCAAGAGCTGCTGATATCATGCAGAGGAGACCAGGCGACTGCAGTCCTGGGTTCCTCAGCACAATCACCAGTAGCACTTGGGGATTCTCTGCATCTTCTGATATCTTCAGCTGCTGGGAAACAAGAAGTTATCCAAAATGAGCCAAAAAAAAAAAAAAGATAAGGATTCCTTACTAGGCATGGAGCTGTCCCCAGCAACTAGGACATACAGATACATAATGTGTGTATATACATAGTGTGATGCTCTGCTTCTGGTTACCTGTATGATATTTATATTATAAATAACTGGTCTGTGTATGAAATAGTCACACACAATTTAGCAGACTTGGTCTGTAACTTCAAAGGTCAGTAGCTAGAACTACAGGATGTAATTAAACTGACCAGGGGAACCAGTTAATTAACTGACTTCCTTACAGAAGGGCATTTTGTTACTTTTATGACCTGCCCAGGCTTTTGAAGTTGAACCCAAACAAAGTTTATGATGCAACAGGATGAAGAGTAATTTGGCAGGTTCCTCTCAAAATTTAACAAGCAGCTGAAAAATAGTGACAAATGGTAGGATTGTTAAGTTCAAAGAGAAATGTTTGATTAAAGGATGTCATATTTAGGAAATTTTTTTTTCTGACGTTACCATTAACTAAAAAAACCTCCTGGTAGAAATTATGTTATAATTAATTCTAAAAGGAGGAGCTAGCTGACTCACCAAAAGGGGGTGGGTCGATAGAGTGAAATGAACCCTGTATCTGGGGAGTATGTCTCATATCATCTTGGGCCCTGAGACAGAAATTTCTCTCTAACTTAAAGCAGTACTACAGGAAAAAAAAAAATTGCGCTTTGACAGTTTATTCCCTGTGCCTTGCTAATGATATATCTGGTACTCTTTCTAGCCGGCATTGTACTATCACCGAGTAATTTGCTGTGTTATTCTCTGCTTTTGTTTACATTTCTGCCACTAAGCATGTTGCACTGGAACCCCCTCTGCTGCCAACTGCACATCTATATGACTTGCAGGGACATCGAGAATGGTCAGCAGAGGGTCCCTCTGCTGTTGTCAAAAGATGTGATGCGACCTGAAGAAAAAGCGCAGCTGAAATTAGTCAACCCGCCATATTTGTTGTAGCGCTACAACACTTCAAATAAATTGCAAATATCTAAAAAACTAAAGACGACTGGAAAAAAACATTTACAGGTATGGAAACTGGAACTTTGGCTGCACGCTTACAGCCGAAAAACAGAATTTTGATAAGTCACTTCCCGATTTCGTAGTACTGCTGCTTTAAATGCACTTAGAAAGGTAATACTTGGAAAAAAATTAAGTCTTTGTGGTAGGAGTGTTTTGTCTGTAACTTCCTGTTTATTTTACATGATTGTATGCTGTATGATATACTGTTCTGTGTTTAATTTTACCTTTTTATCATATTTTTAGTAAACAACTATTTCTTTCAAATACTGCCTGGGTTTCTTCTCGGTTTCTTTTTGCATGTGATGTATAGTTGGTTAAGTCTGACAGCTGTTAAAAAGCTTGATTGTGTACTGAGCTTGTATAATAAGGTAAGACTATATCTAAGGTCTCTTACAGAGTTTTAAGGGTTAATTTTGGATACCTGGTTGGGTGCCACTGGCAAAAGATTGTACTGCAGTCCTGAAGAGGGTACATATCTGAGCCTGTACATTGGGTATGCTAGCATAAGGTTCACAGTTTGAATCCCTCCAGAACTCGAGGCTAAAGGTGATTCAGACCCAAAGCAGACAGGAGGGTTACCTCTGTCTGTTACCTGTTCACATTATTGCACTCCGAGGTGGGCACTGTGGGAGCAGAGGGCCCGACCTGTGGAGTGCGTTTGTGACACACAGATGTTGACAGCAGTTAATCAATAATATACTAATACTTAAGATAATAATGGACATATTGAAGACCAAGGGCTATGGGGTATGTCCTCATGCTCTCAGACTTTTCTATCAGTCCCAGACGAGAGGGGAAGACCGTCCACACTATGCCTGCCTATAGGCGCTGACACACAATGAAGATCTGCATTTATTTATATTGTTAAGTAACCAGTCATAGCACATACGTATCTGGGACTGATGGATGACTGAACAGTAAGAGGTTTCAGTCAGGAAGCCACAACAGATGGATGTGGCCTACCAATCTTGGGTTGCTAAAAGATCGTGTCGCTCCTAATCAACGTATCAAAACAGGAACTATAAAACCTTTACTAGGCTGTCCTGAAATTTTTGTCCCAGAGTGGACAACCTGTACCCATATTTCCAGATGGCACTCTTTTCAACAACCTTCCATATGCCAACAACCCTGCATCACTCTCTTTTGTGCATCATTTCCCCTTTTCTGGTGCCTGGAGTCTGACAGTTGAAGAGCCCGCTTGAGAGGCGGGGAAATGCGGGGTGACCCTGCGGAGGGTTGGAGACCCCAATGAGGGCCAGTACATATCGTGGAACTGTGGAACACAGCCCAGCAAGCAGGGGCTTGTTGTGCAGAATCCATAACCAAATCTTAGTGCTCTCTCTCCTGAAAAACCTCTTTGTTTGATGATTTGATTGCATCTTAAACCTTTTGACTGTTATTTGATTGTACTTTGAGTAACTGAACAGTATAGTGGTATATACTGAGTGTCTTGTTTTGTCCTATTTCACTAGGCTACAGCACATTTTATAATACCTAGAACTTCTCTGTTGGCCAACTTAAAAACACAGATGAATGGGTCAATTGCACGGACTCAACTGATGAGGCACACTATACTTGTATATGTATATTTATTTACACACACACACACACACACACACACACACACACACACACACACACACACACACACACACTTAAATTGGCAGCCCTGAGCTGATGGTTTGCATCTGGGTGTACCGACTTTGTACCATGAGCCAGTAATAAGCCCTCCAGATCTTCTCTTTACCACTTATTTTTCACTGACTTTTTTGCCAACCGTAGTGAAACAAATCAGCCAGTGCTATAGCCAACGACAAGGGCTTCACTAATTTTAAGAAACCCGGGCTGAGACATTTTGTCGACAGAAATAATATTACGCCCATTTTTAATTTGGCATTGGGCAATTGGTAATTCGCCCGGCTACCGATTCTCCTGAAGAGAGGTTATTTCCTGGATGCCACCCCCCACCCGTTGCACCCACCACTGCAATCTTAATCGTGCCCCATCCTTCCCTCCTCATAAGGGGCGACTCTCCCACTGTGCTAAATTCACCTCCAAGCACTGGCTGGGTGAGCTCCCTTCCTACCCTACCTCCTCCTCCTTTATAACACCCAATCCTTCCATTCTCTTAGCTCTACCTACTCCTGCACCATGTAGTCCCCTGCAGATCCACCCCAAATCGGCCAATCCGGTTACTCTCACCGCCTCCCAGAAATCTGGAACCCCCCCCCCCCCAAATCTGGCACTCATCCTTCGCCTACTCCATCAGCTCTGCCCTCAATAATTACCTTGCACCTAGCTGCTCCTGCCATGTCCCTCTCTAATTCCCTCCTCTAAGCCCTGGACAAACCCTACACCTCTACCGCCACCTTCATTTTACCCTGTGCACCCCCACCCCCCAAATTTCTAGCTCTCCTCCCCTTCCCCCATGTTGCTCCCCATTACTGGCCTCCCTGCATCTCTCACAGAATATATAAAGATATAAAATCCTTCATAACAGATATAAAATTAGAATTTACTGTTCGTTGTAAGTGCTATGGTTAGATAAAGAGGGCTGAATACTAGTACTTACTGGGTGCAAGTAGTTAGGATTTTGGGTTTGGTATAATATGAATCTGCCAGATGTAGGTTGTATTAGGGGATTATTTATGTATAGACTATTATGCACTTTATGATTGTAAGTATGTTAAGTATTGTTGAGTACTTTTGTTTGTATAGTAAATTGGTACACTGCCTAAAGTTGTATTTTGTACTTAAATGTATTGTATTTTATGGTTGTGGGTTGCTGAAACTCCTTTGTACAGGACCATCTTGTAAATAGGACTATGTCCTAATGATGTGTTATTCCATCTATTTCATCTAAAAATAAAGATTTTTACTACTAGAATGTAAGGGACCCCGAATGCTCTCTATGGGTCCCTCTCCTACCTCCCGGGGCTTACATCTCATCTACTCCCTTCCCCCACCATCCCTCTCATCTCCCTAGACCTGCAGGCCTCTTGCAGGGTTCTTAGCATCCTAAAGGGGCCCTACTGCACTTAGGCATGTCTCCTCTCCTCCCCCCCCCCATTCTACCTTTTCTCCCTAGCCTTCACAGTCCCCTTGTAGGGTTCTTAGCAGTTAGACATAGAAAGGAAGGTGCAGAGGAAGGAGACCGATCAGGAAAGAAAAAGACATTGGGTACAAACCATAATACATTGACCCCAGGGCTCCTCCAGGTGAGTGATATGCCTTGTGATAACAACTTCGGCTCTGCCGGAGTCTGAAACCTCCATAGTCACCCTGACGCCACATCTCTCTCCCCGGGCAGCCTGAACCAGGGCCATCACTATTCCGTTATGGCAGAACCTGAAGCAGCAGACCCTACACTAGGGGACAAACGGATAATTGTGCTAATTGATAACCCATTTTCTCCACCGGAGTTCAAAGGCTTTTTTCTTATCCAAAAGGCTGGCCGAGAGGCGCTCCAGGGAATATGTTTCCCTGGATAATACCCATCCATGACAATCTGTTAGGAATTCTTGAGGTCATCCACATTCGGGTAATGGCTCTGTGAGCAGCTGCCACCATCAAGGTAGTCTGTTTACGGGTAATAGGATCCATCTTCAGCCCCTCCGGCAGGGAGGTTAAGAGGAAAATAGGGTCATCCAGAGCTGCAACCTCATATGTCTCCTTAAGTTCCCCAATCACTGCCCTCCAATAATCATGCAGGAGGGGACATGAGCACAGTACATGGGTTTGTCCTGCATAAGGTGTCCCACACCCCCTCCAACAGTTTCCGGTGGAGTCCCCATCAAATTTGGAGGTCACCAGAAGAGTCCTAAAGTAGCGGGTTCTAAGTTTCTATATGTATTCTCTTCAGTATGGAGATTGGACTACCCTGGTGGCTGGACTCGTCGATCCCTCCCAGGCCATCACTGGGATATCTAGTTGCATCTCCTTGGCCCAGACCAATCACAAGTTTTCTGTGGAATCATTTAATTGTTCATTAAATGCTTTATAAAAGGCACTGACTTCATGGGAAGACTGCATCCCCATAGTGTAATGTATCATTAATTGGACCCTTGTAGGGTTTTTTTTTCAGCTAGGTCTGCCAGTTGATTCTCATGCTGCGAAAGGTAGGATCTCAACTGCATATACCCATGAAATTCAATACCCGGGAGGTCATATGACCCCTGCAGGATTGTGAATGGAATCAACCCCATGGGTCCTACTACTTGATGGACATACCGCAAGCCTCTGGCCCACCAGATCTGAGCCCTGCCACCTGACATGTTAGGGGAGAGGATTTGTCGGTGGCTGTTGCTCTCATGCAAAATAATTCCTGTGGGTAAAATAGTGAGCCAGCATCCACAGCCAAATCCTCAGAGGTTCTCTCGTATATGGGGAGTACTTACTTAAGGGATTACAGTTTGAAGGCTCCCCAAGTTCTTATAAACTACCTCCATTTGCTTCCAGTATGCACTATATTGTGGGTTAAGCCACCTAGTCAGGACACGAAACTGAGCAGCCTTGAAATAGCTCTGAAAGCAGGGAAGATTACAACCCCCTCTCTCCCTTGAAAGCTGCAGGACAGCGTATCTAACACGTGGAGGCTTTCCAGCCCAAATAAATCTAGAAATTAGTCTATCCCAGGCTGTAAAGTTAAACTTGGTTGGGAGCCGAGGCAGGTTCTGTAAGAAGAAGAATATACAGGGTAGGACATTCTGCTTTATGGACTCTATATGGTGGAAAAATCCTAGTGGGGAATGGGACCAGCGAGTCATATCTATGGCTACCTGTGAAGTAAGGGGCTCATAATTTATATCATCTATGACTTCCAAATTAGTAGCCAATTTCACCGCAGATATCGCATTGTAACTGTATTCCATCTCAAAGGATATGCTAATTTTAATTGGGGAGTGGGTTTAAAGTTATACAAAAGGGCCTCAGTTTTTTGCTCGTTAATCTTGTAACCCGCCAGGGCTACAAACCTCCGAAGCTGCTCCCAGACCTCTGGGATTGATGGTTTAGGTGATGATTTAGGGTTTGTGAGGGTGAGCAATATGTCATCCGCAAACAGGGACAATTTAAATTCTCTACCCCCGATGGGTATTCCCCTTGACCTCGCGTCTGTCTGACTGCTGCTGCCAGGGGCTCAAGATACAATACAAATAAGGGAGCGAGGGAGCATCCCTGTCTAGTGCCCCTTGAGAGCTTAATAGGATCGGAGAGGGCTCCATCCAGCCTGACATAAGCTCTAGGAGAATGGTATATTTTTTGAAGCTGCTGAATAAGTTCCCCAGAAAAACCAAAACGAGACAGGGTCGCCCACAAAAAGGGCCAGGCGACCCTGTCAAGCGCTTTTTCAGTGTCAAGGCCCAGTGCGACCGGGGAAATCTAACGAGCAGTGGCATACTCGATTAGTAGAAAGGTGTGTCTGACAGCATCATGGGCCGTCCCTTAAAGCCTACTTGATCTGGATCTATCAAAGCAGGGACCTAGTCTTCTATTCTGTGGGCCAGAATAGACATAAATCTTACAGTCAAAATTTAACATGGATATAGGCCTATAAGATGCAGCCTGTTTTGGGTCTTTAAAGGGCTTTGGGACGACTCTGTCGTGGCGTAGTGCGGGGGGAAGATCCTCTCCCTGCTGGATTGCATGTAGGGCCGAGGAGGATGGGGACCAAAGTGTGTCTGAAAACATTATAGAAATCAGCAGGGTAGCCATCAGGTCCTGAAGCCTTTAAAGTTTTTGCTCCCGAGATAACATGGTCGACTTCAGATCTAGTAATGGGTCTATTTAATGTCTGTGCCTGTTGTTGAGTTAGTCTGGGGAGGGCGAGAGAGCTTAAATTTTCTAGAATCTCCACTGGGGAAGGAGAATTCTCCCGAGTATATAGGTCCTGATAAAAAACAGTAAATATCTGCCTAATCTTTGAGGGTTGGGTGTGCAAAATGTTAGTGCCTGGATCATACAGGGAGAAGACTACTGTTCTGGCTTTTTGCTCTCGCAGTTTTCTGGCCAATTTTCTAGCCCCTCTGGGACAACCCTCATAAGTGGTAGTGCATAAGAAAAAAAACAGCTAACGTTCCACCTTCTGATTCAGGCACTTTAGTATCATTTGCCGCACCCGGAAAAGACTGGGCTTAACAGAGAGGTCTCCCTGATCCCACATCATTTGGATGGTTTGCAACTCATTTTGAAGCTCACTATATTTCTTGTCCCTTTCTCTTTTTCTCTTTGCTGAAATCTTAATAATCAATCCCCACAGGACTACTTTAGCGGGGGACCGGGCTTTCGCCACCTATGACCCAAAAACTTGGAATTCGCTCCCTGCCCTTACTCGGTCTTCCCCCTCTCATCTGGTCTTTAAAACCTCCCTTTGGAACTACTTGAAGGGATCCTCCCCTTGTCCGTGTACCTTGTAGTACACTAGCCCAGGAATGCTGGGGTGGCCTCTCTGCCCACAGGGGCATCTGCACTTATCCTCCTGGCAAGTGGTCAAGCAACTGTTATGTCACCCCTACACCAAATCACCATCCCCAGGTTGGTCACCTACCTGCTTGCACTCAGCTTCTGCTTACACTGACTGAACCTGTAATATAATTTTTGTGCACTATACCTATATCATGCTTAATCGTTTATTTCTGTTAGGTACCTACTCCAGCCCTGTTAAGCTTGTCATTTTTCTGGATGTCAATCTCTGTTATTGTCTGATATCACATTGTATGTATGTAAACTCTACCTCCACACTGTTCCTGTGATCTAACTTGTAACCCTCCCGGGTCTCACCTGAAAATAGGCACTTGGCTGTCTAGTGTGACTTACCCGGTTAACAAAAGCAAATAAATAAATAAATAAATAAATAAATAAATAGTGTATCCCAAAGGATCCCGGGGGATGTCTCTTGGTTCTAGTTATCCTGCAAAATATCCGGTATCAGTTCTAAAATTTCCTGTTTAAATCCCGGGTCTCTAAGAAATTGGACATTCAATTGCCAATGGTTAAGTTTATAAACATTTCCCAAGCAGACCAGGGAATGATCCGACAGCAGGGGGGCCCCATGCCAGATATCAGACACTAGATCATGGTGTTCAATGGTTGTATAGATGTAATCTAGTCTGGCTGCAACCCCCATGCTGCAGGAGACGTGTGAAACTTTGTCGTTAGGAAAGTATGTCTCCAGACATCAACAAATCCCAAGTTTGACATAGTGAGCTTAAAGTATTTTTGTAACGGGTTAACCCTGTGAGCAAGGCACCTGGAGCCATCAAGAACAGGATCTAGAATAATATTCAGATCTCCTCTCATGGTTAGTTGACCCCTATGTAGTGATAACAAGTCGGCTAAGAACTTTTGGCCTACTGATTTTGGGGAACCAGGGGGAAAATATACTGAGGAGATAGGTATCTCCCTATTGTAAAGAAGGCCAGCAATTATGACATAGCACCCCTCAGCATCTTCACATCGCTCTATCTCCACCCAGTGTGCTGATTTTGCTGCTAATAATGCTACACCCCGCTTATTCCCCGAGCTGTGAGACGCAGAGTCTAGGAGGGCATAGCTCTTATTTTGTAATTTTAAGTGTTCAGTTTGAGACAGACGAGTCTCCTGTAGAGCAAGCACCTCCGGCCTCTCGCCCCAGAAACTGGTGTAACCGATACCTATTAATCGGGGAGTGAACCCAATTAACGTTCAATGAAAGTATCAAAGAGGTCTTATCCAGTTTTAGTATAACCTAAAACAAAAGTAGCCTTGAATTTGGTCCTCCAGTGTCCTCCAGGCCGTGTGCCACACCCCTCTCCCAAATCACCCATGTCTCCAAATGCCCCACCAAACACATAACTCTTTGTGGATCATTAAATGACATTCATAAACCCAAATAGCAGATTTCCCACGTCACTATATGCCAAACATTATAGTCCCTGTCGTGACCAAAATTACTTTTGTGATTAAAAAATTACATAAAACAAATTGCAAAAAATCAGAGTAATGAAAGGAATTAGAACTATATGCTCCAGCCATACACGAGGAAGGAGCAACTACCAGACTGCCAACCAGGCTGTCCAGTTAAACTGTGGAACTACAGTGAAACTATGTCCGAAAAAAGTGTCATGACTTCCATAGGTGGTAGGAGAATTACAGCTGCTCCTCCACCAAATGCGGTAACTAAGTCAGCCGCTTTTTGGGGGGGGGGGGTGTGTAAACCAGCTAGTAAAACCAGTCGGGCCTCCCAGGGACTACCATCACCCCCCAAAATTGGGACAAAAAATGGGCTCATTGGGGAAGGGGCTTATCGCATGTAATCGAAATACAGAAAGGCCACTAATTAGACCCAGGGCAATTTAAAAGAAAAACAGGTAAGGTCAGAGTAAGTGCGTCAGCGTATTCCTAGACATGGCTGAATAGCCCAAGACGACACTTAAACTTAGTTTCTTAAAAAAGGAACAACTCTGGTATATATGATCTTGTAAAGGTGTACCACAACAGGATCCCCTAACTGGGCTAAAATATTCAGGAAGGAGGGGTAAATTGACATGAAGCAGTTATAAAAGGGCCCACAGGTCTATACTTGCATGCTCACACCTAAGAAGGCTATTCTCTCAGAGGTTTTAGAGTTTACAGTAAGTCAAGGCCTCTACTGATACTCAGTGGCCATGTCCTCTAGTGGAAGTTAACCTCAAAAAAAAAAAAAAAAACAACTCCATATTATTCATCCGTAGAGCTTCTCCAGAAAAAGGCTCAATAATCAAACTGGTTAAGAATAGATGACCCATTTAAACAACAAATGAGAGTATACAGTGATGGTACTTGGCAGATGGGGTCTGTAGGGCATAATTCTGGAGAGGCGCTTATTTAAGAAAACACAAAAGAAAGGGGAGGGAATGTAAGGCAGAGAACAAAGAGAAAAGACTCCTCATTAGTCCAGAGACCAAGATCCTCCCGTAGATTACTGCGCAGAGAGACTTAAAGTCCGTAAAGGCCTTGCTTAGCTTCAGCCCTCCTTCACGTTATCGGGCCCAATTTAAGTGTCCAGCAGTTGCAATAAGTGCACCCAGAACCTCCATCCCCAAAAGATGCAGGCAAAGACAGAACGAACCTGTTGGTTCATCACAATTGCATCGATGGTTCCAGGGTGTGATCAGGTACTGGCTACAGTGCGTCGGAAGGAAGCTAGGGTTTTAACAAGCGCATTAGGTAGGTTCTTTGTCTCCATTCTTTTATTTCTGGATTGTACGTAGTCATGCCACCTCTCCACTCTCTGCGTGCAGGGACGGTTTACTAGCAGTTCTCCAAGCTGTATGCCGTGGCACAATCTCAGCTCTGGCTTCCTCTGCAGTCTCGAACTCTTTCTTGCCCTCTGGAAACTGGATAATCATCCCAGAAAGATAAGGAGTGGTAAACTTTATTTCGTTTTCTTTCAGTGGAACAAATAAGGGTTAGTATTCTCTGCAGGCCCGAAGGGTATCTGGAGCATAATCATTGTCTATGTAAATTCTATCTTGTCCGTAGAAAATGTTGCGTTTTCTTCAAGCTGTAAGAATAACTCACTCCTTAGTAGTGAATTTCAGGAATCTAGCTATAATGGAGCAGGGGTGAACATTAGGTTTGTTCAGTTTCAGGCCAAGGGCCCTGTGCACTCTCTGAAATTCAATCTCCATGTCCTCAGGTAACTCAAGGGCCATATGAAGCACCGCCAGACCAAAAAAAAAAAAGTCAGTATGTCCTGGCCTCGCTCCTTCCTGAATGCCATACATTTCTAATATTTTCTAAGCTCCCCATTTGGCAAATGAAGTGGGATGGGGGCATCGCGGGAAGGCAAGAGGTACCACCCTACAATGACTGTTCGCTCCCTCACTGCAGCAGAATGGCTGGCCTGCAATGCAGAGTGGCCCCTGATTGCAGTGGCAAAAACTTTTCAAGGTGGTGGCACGCTGGCTGAACTAGTGTCAGCAGCAGCGTGCCACTGCATTGGGGAAAGCGGGCCAAGTCTCACAAGGCACTGGGGCCACTGGCCCCCACAGTGCCGCACCTCCAAAACCCCGCTTCTCTCCTAAGCTGTGCCGAAATGTTTCTTGAGCATGCGCAAACAAACATAAAAAGGACCGTTACATTCACCCAGATTGCCACCCAAGGAGAGGAAAGAAGGTAAAACAGAATTGGATGAGAATAAGAAATAAACACTACTGTAGAAGGACTGAAAAGATTATAAACCCACAGAGAGGAGACTGAAGGGAGACATTTAAAAACTGGGGCAGACATTGAAGGTCCCACAGCCCTAAGTAACCATTCAATTGAAACCAGAATAGAATATAATAAAGAATATGTTACAAATAAGGGTGATTTTATGGCCAGTTCCTCCATCTCCAAGCAAACTTGAAAATTAATAAAATCGGATATTATGCAGAAATTGTGATTTTAGAAAATCTTGCTGTACTCAAAGATGAAACTTGTAATTTGAGAACAGATGTCTTTTATAATCTAATTCTGTTAAATGAAGGTATCTTGAATCCCAATTCTGAACTGAAACAATTTACTCCAGTACATACAGAAACACCACCCTCGGCTTTAACTAAGGAAAACAAAGTGGTCCAGGCCAATCTCCCACCTCCTTCTGATAAAGCCAAAATGTGCGACTGCTATATTACAACCTCTTCAACAGAAGGACACAAAAATAAAAACATAAGTAAACTGGTAAATACAGGAAATGAGGTGGATACACAGGTAATTTGGATGGAGTTATTAACTAATACAAAGGCAACTGAGGAGGTGGAAGGTGGACTGGAGACAAAGGGCATGGTAGAGGATTTACATCTTGTAGAGGCTACCGTTTGTATTGATATGACTGGATCTGGGAATGCAGAGATGAACTGCAAGGGGAGGGTGATCGAGACCACCACCACCCCTAATGTAATCCCCTAAAGAAGCCCACACCTCAAAAAGAAGGCAGGGGTGTAGGCCAACAACAATGAGGAAGTACTAAGTGCTTTTGTTTCTTTCGGTAACTATACAAAACAAGACATTAAAGTGACTGAATATTTACTTGACATACAGGGACTGGGGGGGAAAAACACAAGTGGATGGTATATCTCCTTCAACTTAACCTGACTAAAGAAGAGTTATGAGACCTCCAAATCCATACTATCATGACACTTATTTTACTGCCAATTAGAGGAAATGGCTAAAACCATTTGGGGCAAATGACCCATTTTAAAGCTAAGAAGCACTGAGATAAAACCCCCACAAATGGTACCAGTATTAAGAACACTGGAAAGCACTGGAAAACCCATTCGGACAATGGCACAGAAATGCTAAGAACTTCTAAACAGGGAGAAAGAGTGAGGGAGAAGATACTGCCAACTTGCTAGAAACCATAAAAACCAGAGAGAAGAAACAGGGAGAATGGGAATGTAGAACTGTCTCAATTTTTGGATGGGAGGTGGCAAACAGGATGTTATCCTTCTCGTCTTGATCGTTACAATTTAATGTAATCAGAAACTCCACTGACTCCATTAAAGTCTATAGGGCTATTATCTCCTCATCTCAGACAGATAATGCATTTAAAAAAATCCAGCTCTAGCTAGTGCTTTGCTATTATCAGCACATAAGGAAAGGGGAAGGGAACATTGTTTAACCAGGAGTCGCACACTAAGCAGAAGCTTGTTTCCAGATGCGACCTGGGAGCACAAAAAGTCAAGTGACTTGCTCAAGATCACATAGTATGCACCTAGGCAGCTGTGGGATTCAAACCCAGGTCTCCAGATTTGTAGCTCAGAGGCTTAACCGACTGCACTATATTGCCTCCAACAAACATAAAACACGATATACTGGGGGTACATGTAGAACACCCGCAAACTCTTGGTGATCAGAGATTAAACAGGGAGATATGGACAAAGTGACTGAGAAATTAAACCCTGCCTGCAGTGCTGATTTGACTGACACTGAAGATTTAACCAGTTTTAATAACTTTACATTATTAAAATGCCCAGAAAGTAACTGATGTAAAGGGGGCAGGGGGATTCTGGAAAGGGAAAGTCAGGGAAGTTCTGACAACTGACTTGGGATCGTTTCATGGAATATTGAGGGGTTTCATCTAAAACTGGCTGGAGGTCATGGACTTCCTGGAGACTGGTGATGTCATCGGTCTCCAAAAAACATGGTGTACAGATTCTATGACTCCCAAATTGCCAGGATATACTTGTTATACGCACCCTGCCAGAAGGGAAAAAAGATATGGGAGATACAAAGGTGGTCTGTTATACATTAAAACCTCACAACCTACAGATCTCCAAAACTGAATTAAACACAGAGAACATACTGATGACAGCAATGGTAAGTGAGCATTTCTCTCACAGGCTTATAATTTTAAATGTGTACTATCCGCCAAAAACAAAAAATTGTGGCTCAGCAGATCCCCTTATTAATCAATTAAAACTTGTATTAGATGAGACACTTGGACAGCTGGTTCTGATTGCTCTATGATTTTGTAATATAAAAATGTGTTAGAGTGTCTCATGAGACATCCTGTGCTCCTGGGATAACCCCCAAGGTTTCAGTTCAAAAGACAGGATATGTTAAACGGCAGATCTCTGTGATGTGATTAACTTCCAAGAACTCGCATTTTATAGCCTTGTTTAGGATCTGTGTTGCTTGAAGCCAGGAACTAAAATATCCATTTTATGAGGTCTTCAGGAAGGGCAGTTAATTTCAACTGGTGCTAAAAATACAGGTTACTCACCTGTAACAGGAGTTCTAGGAATGGTATATGTTGTTCATCCACACTCATTGGCAGGTATCCTTGCCGCTTTAAATCTTGCCGGAAGGTCTTCAAGCTTGCTCCTCCCACCCACCCGGGTGGTATAACTCTCGGCTCCGCCCCATGACGCCAGATCTGGCCCGCTGGAAGCTCAGGTTGTGCGTCGAAGCCGGGGAGGTCGGGTGGGTGTGATGAACAAGCATATACCATTCCTAGAACTCCTGTTACAGGTGAGTAACCTGTATTTCTAGGGACATGGATATGTTGTTCATCACACCCATTGGCAGACTCTAGCAGTTCTCTGGGAGGAGGGAGGCAAGGCAGCACCCCCAATACTACTTGGGAAAGAGAGACTGGAGAACCGAGGCCCCAAAACCAGCATCCGGGCGTGACTCAAGGTCGATGTGGTAATGGGTAATAAGGTGTTTGCTGACTTCCAGGAAGCAGCCTGCAATTTCCTGGATAGGGGCGTCCCTGGAAGCAGCCACCGTTGCAGCAGTATGGCGGGTAGAATGAGCTCTTATCCCTCTGGGAGGCTCCATGCCCGCCAACTTGAGCAGAGATCTATGCAGGAAGTGACCCACCTGCTTATAGTCCGCTTGGCTGCAGGTCTGCCAGATCTGCGGCTTCAGCGTGGGTGACAAACAGCTGGCGAACCTCTCCCAATTTCAGCCGTGCGCTCTTTGTAATAAGCGGCGCCTTCTAGGGTCAAAGTATGGAGCCTATATTCGCCTCCGAGGTGTGATTGGGGTAGAACACTGGCAGAGTCAACACCTGGTTGAGGTGAAACTCCGACACCACCTTCGGAAGGAATTTGGGGTGGGCGCAGGACAGCCTTGTCCCTGTGGAAGACCAGGTAAGGAGACTCGATGGAAAGCGCCTGGAGCTCTCCCATCCTTCTGGCTGACGTGATAGCCACCCAAGGCGGTCTTCCACGACAGGTGAGAGAGAGCACACCTGTGCATAGGTTCCAATGGCTTGCCCATGAGCTTTGCCAGCTACCAGCAGTACATCCACCCGGAGGTGGGGGTTCCCGCACTGGAGGAAATGTGATCAAGACCTTTGAAAGCGCCAGACCACTTCTCCTGCTTTTCGACTGCTTCCGGCCGCGCCCGGTAAGCAGAGATGGCTGCCAGGTGCACCCAACAGAGTTAAATGGACCTAAGCGCCTTGATTAGAAAGGGACCATAAATAGTCCAAGATGCTTGCCAAGGAACAGGAGGAAGGGTCCAGCCCTTGCCTGACACCAAATGGAAACCTTCCATTTGAAGGCATAGCATTTTCTGGTCGACTCATCACGGGCGCCTCAACTACATTGAGGACCTCGCGAAAGACCCAAGGCCTGGAACTCTAGCAGCTCAGGAACCAGGCGTCAGGTGCAGGGACTGAAGGTCCGATGGAACACCTTCCCTGATTGACTGAGAGCAGGTCGGCGAGCTGGAGCTGCCGCGGGTCCTGGAGCTGAGACTGAGGAGATCTGGGTACCAGAACTGGCGAGGCCAGTCTGGGGCTATCAGAATCACCTGCCTTGTCCCTCCTCGCTTTGAGAAGCACCTTGTGGATCAAGGGAAATGGGGAAAGGCGAAAGAGGCCCGGGTCCACTGCCTCGAAGGCATCCCCTGCAGCGAGCCTGCTGAGGGGGCGGGCATGAACAGTCTCAGCTTCGCTGCTCTCCCTGGAGGCGAACAGGTCCACCTGAGGTGCCCAATGGGAGAACAGATGCTGTACTACCTCCGCAGGAGAGACCACTCGTGGGATGCAGCCTATCCGGCTCAGGGCATCGACCAGGGTGTTGGGCTCCTGCCACATGAATGGCTAGGAGATCCGCCTCCAGGCTGCGCCCGAGTGACCAAATGCGGAGGCTTCCTTGCATAGAAGCATGGGCGCATCCCGCCCTGGCGGTTTAGATAGAACATGGTCGTGTGTATTGTCCGTCTGGACTCTGACCACTTGACCCCGGAGGAGCGGACAAAGCGGTGGAGCTAGGCGGACCGCCTGAGCTCCAGCAGGTTGATGTGGCATCGACTCCCTGGGGACCAGAGGCCATGAGCCTGGTGTTCCCAGATGGGCACCCCAACCCATCAGAGAGGCATCGGTCGATAGAGACCGTCGGCTCGGGCGGACGAACAGGATGCCCTCCTGCAAATGATCTGGAGCGGTCCACCACTGGAGGCGTTCCACATCCTGAGTCACCAACACAAGCTGGTCCAAAGGATCGCAGCGCGGGACCACTGGCTGGCCAGTCCCCACTGAAGGGACGATGTTCCAGCCGGCCCAACGGACCACGCTGGTGCAGGCCGCCATGAGACCCAGGAGGCGAGGAAGTCCCGGCAGGGGCTTAATTGCCCAACCAGAAATGATCGGGCAAAGGAGGAAAGAACTCAGCCCTGTCCGGGCTGAGCCGCCTTGGCTTGAAGAGAGTCGAGCTGCCTCCATGAATAGAATCACCTGCTTTGCCCGATTCCTACTTGGCCTCGCTTGATAGGAGGCCCAGTTGAGAGCAGACCTGGAGGGCCAGATCTCTGGACCACTCCGCCTCCTTCCTGGAGGGAGCTGCTATCAGCCAGTCGTCCAGGTAAGGGTACACCCGACCCCTCGGCCGCAGAGAATGCTGTCACCACTGCCATGCATTTGGTGAAGACCCTGGAGCTGGAGACAAGCCGAGGGCATGGCTTGGAACTCGAAAGAGATTCTTCCTGCAGGCGAAGGAATCTCTGGTGAGACGGACGGATAGGGATGTGAAAACGCGTCCTGCAAGTCCAGAGAGCAGAACCACCGCGCTCCAAGGATGGTATTATCTGAGCCAGAGTGACCATCCTGAAGGTTCGAGACCTTAGGAACTTGTTTAGGTCGTGTGGAGTCGAGAATGGCGCCAGCCCCGTCCGTTGGAACCAGGAAGTACCTGGACACAAAACCCTGGGTCTGAAGGAGGGTCGCCACCTCTCTTATCACCTCCTTCTGGAGGAGGAGCATGTCGCTCGACGAGTCGCCAGTGAGGCTGGGGACCCCGGCCCCCGAGGGGCGACGGCTCTGAAGGTGGTGCCTGCTCAATTCCAGAGGAGGCCTCTTCCCACCACCTCAAGACCCACCTGTCCGTGGTAACAGCGGACCAGGCGGAACGGAAGTGCAGGAGCCATCCCCAGGGACCCAGGGATGGGTGGACGGAATGGGGCGACACCCTCAGCCCGTCACTGGGCAGGCTTGGAGGAGGGACCGCCGAGGGACCTCCTGGGCCTTTCCTCCCTGCCTCCTGTTAGGGAAGCCGGCGGCTTGGGTTTGGGATGCCAGGCCGAGCCTGCTGGCCCCTGGCGTTGTTGGCCGGGCGCCGAGGGCACAGAAGACGAAAGGGCTTAGGCTGTGGTTTCATGACCTTTGTCCTTCTGAGCGGAAGGAGACCCGAATCAGGTAGCACTGGACTTCTCGATCCTCTGCAGGTGACCTTCCACCCCAGGGCCGAAGAGGTCAGTCCCCAAAAAGGGAACATCCGCCAACTTGTGCTGGGTATCCGAAGTAAAGGTGGATATCCTCAGCCGAGCCCGCCGACGCATAGCCACTGCGGCCGCCACCGATCTGGCACATGAGTCCCCTATATCCAAAGCAGTCTGGAGCTGCTGTTTGGCCACTGCCCTGGTCCCGCACCTGCTTAACCGTAGTCTGCAGATCGGCGGGAAGATGAGGGATGACCTCATCCAGGGAGCCCAACAGGGCATGAGAAAATGTGCCATGAGGACGGCCGAACTGGCCTGACGAAGGCCGAGAGAGGACGAGCGAGCTTTTCGCCCGACATAGTCCATTTCTTGGACCTTGTCAGGAGGTTTGTCCACATCCCTGGCGTTGCCGGCACGCCGGAAAACGCTGTCGGTAACCAACCCCTCAGCAGAGGGTGTTCAAAACCGGACAAGGAACCGTAGGGACCGCATACTTCCTGGCCATCCTGGCCGGGCGAGGGCAGGAAGCAGGGCGCTGCCAAAGCTCCAGTGCCGACCCACTATGGCCTCGGCCACCGAAGGCCTCCGCCGGAGAATCCTCGTCCAGAATCTCCGTGAGGAGATACCTGGCCCATTTGGAAGGGTTCGAGCTCCATCCCGGTGGACTCCAGATGAGCGAAGCAGTCCTAGGAAGGACGACGGGCTATCGTCCATTGACTGACCTCCTGAAGACTCCAAGTCCAGTCGCTTGGAGAAAAGGAGGAATCATCTTCGGACTCTGAAGAGTCCTCAAGAGCTGCCTCTGGCCTGAGCCACCCTTCACCTGCCGAGGTCGGTCGGAGTGAGGGTAACTGACAGCCGATGGGTAGACCTTAGCGACCGAGAATCCTTGGTCGGAGCCCCAATTGGTGGCTGTGGAGGGGAGGTTCCACCGGAATCGGTGGAGCAGCTGGTTTTGGCCGAACAACCGGCCTGGGTATAGGCTCCTCGGATAAGTCGAGGGGTTGTGTCGGCCGCCCCGGTGACAGCCACTTAATGGCCGGGGAAGGCGACGGGGTCGGCTTACTCCCGGCCAGGAGGAGCTGTTGCAACATAAGGTCCTCATACCGTCGACGTAATTTACGCCGAAGCCTCCCCTCGTCTGAGGACGAGCGGCGACGCCGCTTACCGCGGTGCCGAGACCGAGACCGCTATGACGGTGGGACGGCTGGACCGCAAGAGGTCCGAGACCGAGACCGAGTCCCGAATTTCCGAGGTCGGTGCGGGAGGTGTCGGCCGGAACCGCACCCTTCGCCCGGAGATGGTCCATCCGGGGCCCGGAACCGAGGCACAGGTGAGCCCACGGGATCCCTACTCCTCCCGGGGAACCGGGAGGGGAATTCGCTGCTAAAGGCGACAGCCCGCCCAACGGTCGAGAAAATCTCGACTTGCCGGTGGGAGTCTCAGTTAACTGACCTGGACGGGGACACCGTGAGGCCAGTGGTCGGAGCTGAGCGGTCGAATCAAGTCGACGACTCGGGAGGGACCTTTCCCGCCTCCCAAGAGCGCCGACAGAGGGACTTTACCCTGTCCTTCTTTTGGACCGAGAATAAGGTCCAGCAGGCGTGAGCCCTTCTCCCTTAGTGGAGAGGGACAGACAAGCTCCTTAAAAAGCCGTGTAGGAAGAACCCAGAGAGGCGGGATAAATGCCGCGGCCGAGGAAGATGACGTTCGCGCCGCCTCCTCTTCGAGGCGATCATCCGCCGAGCTGATCCGCCGAGCCCGCCACCGCGACACCGCCAACCGGGCCTCCTTGGACTTCACCGAGGGAACGCTCGACGGCCCAGCTGTAATCGGGCAGCACGGTCTTAGAGGACGAGGTCGGTAAGATGAGCACAGGTCGCAGCCTGGGCGGTCGTGCTCAAGGCCTAAGCAGTAGACACACGTGGAGTGTGGATCCGTCCGAGACATCTTCTGCCCGCATGGGCATCTCCAACCGGAGTCGATGGTCCACGAGTCATGAGGGATCAAGACTGAAGTCTTTTCGCAAATTTATTTTAAATCCGCAAACGGAGAAATAGGAACCAGTCTCAAACGCAGAGCGTTAAGGAGGGAACCTGAGCTTCCAGCCGTAAGGAAGATCTGCGCCATGGCGGAGGAGTCGAGAGTTATACCACCCGGGTGGGTGGGAGGAGCAAGCTTGAAGACCTTCCGGCAAGATTTAAAGCGGCAAGGATACCTGCCAATGAGTGTGGATGAACAACATATCCATGTCCCTAGAAACTATATTTCAGCTAGGTGAGAAAACTGCAGGGTTGTAAAAGTTCTGTGATGTCTTTGAAAGGCAGGAAAACACACTAAATCAAAGGGCCATATGGGGAAACAAGTTTTTGCTGATGTCTCCTTATTTAATATACCTCCTGAGTGATGGGACATCCTGTGTGTATTAATTTTTATATTTAACAGGGAGGAGCTAGGTGACATCATAGGAGGGGCAGGTTCAGACAGTTTAACTGTATTCTGTATTTCCACTTAAACATTCCTGTTTGGACTCTCTTGAAACAACAGCTAACTAAAGCGCTGTAAGAAGGTATACATTAGATAGACAAGTCTAAGTGTATTGTGGTACCAGTTTATGCTTGTATTTTACCTTGTTCTTTTAAGTGATTGTATGTTTTGTGATATATTGTTCTGTGGTTACATTTTACATATTTTATTCATTTTAAGTAAAACCTCTTATTTTAAAGAGACTGCCTGTGTCTTCCAAGTCCTTCCTTTTTGCCAGTGATGCATGTATGGTTAAGATTTTGACAACACTGTTCATAAGCTTAATGATATACCAAACTGGGAAAAGGTAAGAATTTATCTAAGGTCATTCACAGAGTTTTTAAGGGTTCATTTTGTATACCTGGTTAGGTGCCCCGTAGGCGAAAGATATCTGGCATTCCTTGAAGAGCAGAATTATCTGAGCCTGTACATTTGGGTACGCTAGCAAGAGGTTCACAGTTTGAATCCCTCCAGAACTTGAGACCAAAGGTGATGCAGACCCACAGACAGGAGGGTTACCCTGTTCACAATACTGCGCTCGGAGGTTGGCACTGTGGGAGCAGAGGGCATGACCTGCTGAGTGGGGTTGTGACATCACATATAGTAGTAGAAACAGAAGGCAATACACAATCATTTTGGGAGACTTTAATGCTAGACTACCAACATTTCACTCCGTACTTAGAAATCAGCCAAGTTTCATACCCAATCTCCCTCTTATTAACCATCGTATGACTTCCACAAGAGAAAGGAGAGATCAGAAATGTAATAACAGAGGCAAAGAATTACTTAAATATCTCTCAGAAAGAAACTTGTGTGTCCTCAATGGTAAATTACTTGGTGATAGGGTAGGCAAATTAACATACATGGGGGCATACTGGCTCCTCAACTATCGATCTGGTCTGGACCAACCTGGAAGCCACCAGACTGGTCCTAGACCTGCACATAGTGGAGCGATCGGAATCAGCTCATCTCCCAGTTACTCTAATGATTGAATCTGAAATTTTAAACCAAGCAAACATAGTAACTCACATTGATAAAGGCATTGAGATAGTAAATGAAAAAAGCAAGTGGGGAAAGAGTTCCATTGAGCAATTTAATGAGATACTAAATACTGGAGAAATCTACAATTTACGACTTCAGATATTATGTTAGACAGACCAGCAAGACTGGATTAAAAACTGGCATAATATTTGCACTATTCTGAGGCTGTACAGTACAGTTAATTTATAACACCACACCCTAACAGAACAGGCAAAACTTGGTTTACTAGTACATGTAGGAAGGCTAAACAAAATTTTAACAAAGTTCTTAGAAAATACAAAAAGAAAATACTAAACAAAAAACAGATCATAATAAAAAAAGAAAAATACAACAAGACATTGGAAAGTGAATGACAAACATTCTGCTAGGTTATGGGAAAAAAAGAGAGAAAATCTGTTATAAACAGAGTTGGGAAACAATTCTTGCATATAGTCACTTAGGGATAACACTAATATTCAGCTAAGGTGGAGATACATATTACTCCTACTATTTGGGTGGCTTTTTTCTCTCTAGATTATCATTCTAAAGATGAAAAGGAACTTGTGTTAAATCTCGGTAACAACCCCAGTATGTTTTCCTTTTCCTATATTTAAATCAGAAGAAGAAATCAGATTAGCCGTATGGTCTTTGGCATCCAACAAAGCCCCCGGTCCTGATAAAATTATTGGGGATATATTTAAATCATTTCCGAAATGGTGGTTGCCCATTTTGTATACAGTATTTAGTGCCTTTATCCTAAGACAAGAATACCCATCTAGTTAGCAGGGCTGTGTCATATTTCCTGTATTCAAGAAAAAAAACCCCTAATGACCCTAACACGTATAGGCCAATAAGTTTAATAGATGTAACACAAAAAAATGTTCACTAAAATAATCCTGGGTAGACTCCTGGACTGGTTAGGCGAGCATTCACTTAAAAGTGAATTCCAGAATGGTATTAGGAAGGGCAGATCAACCATATAACATTGTTATGCTTTGAATCACTTAATTTGGAAATACATTAAGATTAAGGGAGGGAAGTTGTATTGCTGATTTGTTGGCTTCTCCGGTGCTTTTGACAGCATCAGCCGAAAAATACTGTACTCTGGCAGATGCTGGAAAACCTGGGACTTGACACAGCCTTGCTTGATATTTTGATCAGACTATGTGACAAAACATGGGCCAAAGTCCAATATGACCACACCACCCCCTTGTTTCAAACTAATTTAAACATTAGGCAAGGTTGCCTCCTGGCACCTACACTAGTCAATATTTATACTAGCAAGCTGGAAAGCCTCTCTAACCCTGATCATCACGCTCCCAAAATCTTAGAGCAAAAAACTGACTGACATATGCAGATGATATAGTGCTCATATCAACTTAAGCACTTGGATTAAAAAGGAAGCTGGAACATTTTGTGGGTCTATATAAAGATAAAATGCTAAATATAAACCTAAATAAAATTAAGGTGGTCATCTTTGGGAATAAATCCAAAATATCACCTAAAGTTTGGGTAGATAAGGGTAAAATACAAGTGGTAGACCACTATGATTTTCTAGGAGTCAGATTTGCACAAAATATTACATGAAGTAAACACATTAAACTAATCCAAACCAAAATGAACACGGCTGCCAATGCCCTCAAAATATTTAACGCAAAGATGGGCAAAACCACGGTCAAGGGTATTCGGAGGGTAATAAATGCAAAAATAAAGGCAAGCATACCATATGCTTCAGAGATCTGGGACTTCACTAATTTACAAGCCAGAGAGATTATTCAACAAATTATACAGATATAGTCTCATGGTACCATCTGGGACACCATCCAGTATCCTTAAAACAGAATTGGGGCAATATTCCATGCTCTCATTAGTTCGAAAGAGACACACAGATCATGTTTCTTTTAAAATCTTTTCTTCTCCCAGATACTTGGTTACTCGGGATATGCCCGGAGGAGGAAATAAAGTATTCAACAATGGGTTATGCCTACCCATCCTTTCAGTTAAACAAAAAAAAAAAAAAAAAAAAACTCCTTAGGTCTGGACTATCTTTTGTAGGATACATACACAAGGCCCTTGGGAAAAAGTAGTTATCTCTGTTAAAACCAGATTAAGGGATCTGGATTTAAGTAACATTTACTCAACTCTCCACACTCAAATTATACAATTGGTTCAGTTAGATCAAGACCACATGGGGCTTTGAATGTTACTTGTCTAAAATTACTAATTCCAAGATGCGTAGAACACTAACTAGATTCAGAATAGAGGTATAGAATGCTCAATACATCCACCATAGACAGAATAAGTCCGATGTTATAGGCCCATATTGCAAATGTGGCTATAAGATATGCAATGACCTCAAACGTGGTTGTGATATGTTCTCTCTATGAAAAAATATAGGAAACTATGGCTGGGGTATGTAATAGGTGGCCTCTGTCTCTCCTGATAACATGGTGCTGTATCTCTTCACTTCTCAGGATTTCAATGTCCTACAGAAACTTGCCAGTTTTCTGACAACTCAACTTATAATAAATTTTTTGTTGGATTGGAACAGTTATTTTGCCACCAACTACTTTCAATTAATGCTGGTTTTACTGTATTATTGTTAATGAAATTGAATATTGTATGGTATTGAGCAATTTTGTGATCTTTTGACATTTTACTACACACTGTGCGATTCTATATGTTTAGAATGGCTATAGCTATTGCCGATCAATAAAACTTTGTACTTGTACACTCTGGCCACATGAATGGTCAGGTCAGCAGGTCGACCTTGAGGCTGAGCATAAGGGCCCAGATGCGGAGAGCTTTTCAGCACAAAAGCAGATAATGCGTCCTGCCCTGCTTGTTGAGGTAGTGCATTGTCATCACGTTGCCCCATCCTGGACCCAGATGACCTGACCCAGGAGATGTGGAGCAAAGGCTGTCAGGGCCAGGCAAACAGACCAAAGCGCCAGCAGGCTGATGTGACATTGGGATTGCTCGGGGGATCAGAGGCAGTGGACCCAGTGTTCCCAAAGGGGGTGGTCTAGCCCATAAGGGAGGCGGTCATGAGTGTGACCGTCGTCTCTAGGCGGACAAACAGGACTCCTTCCGGAAGATGTTCCGGGACCAACCACTACTGGATGGCATCCCACATCTGCTGGGTCACTGTGACCACCTGGTCGAGGGGGCCCAGATGCTAAGACCATCAACAGACCAGCCCACACGGCAGAGGGCACATTCTGCAGGCCCAATGGACCACGCTAGTGCAAGCCGCCATGTAGCCCAGTAGGCGCAGAAGTCATTGGCAGGGCACAACTGCCCAACCTGAAATGATCTTACAAAGGAGGAAAGATCCTCTGCCCTGTCCACCCAGAGTCGGGCTCTGTCTTGGCAAGAGCCTAGCTCCACTCAGATAAAGTGAAACCCTGCGAGGGTACGAGTTCTAACTTGGCCTCGTTGACCAGAAGGCCAAGGTCCAAACAGGTCTGGAGGCAGGACCGCTCCACCTCCACCCTGGAGGGGCCTGCAATCAGCCAGTCGTCCAGGTACGGGTACACCCAGACACCTCTGCACCTCAGATAGGCTGCCACCACTGCTATGCATTTGGTGAAGAACCTGGGAGCTGAGCAGAGGCCAAAGGACGTGGCCTGGAACTCAGAGGGTCCCCTCCGCATGGAACGGAAGGAATCACCGGTGGGACTGATGGATGGATGGATGGATGAATAAATACATGGGGATGTGGAAGAAGGCATCCCACAGGTCCAGGGAGCAGAATCCCATGTTCTGTTCCAAGAACGGAATAATCAGATTCAGATTGACCATTCTGAAGGTGCACGACCACGCAAATATATTCACATCATGCATATCCAAAATGGGGTGCCAACCCCCGTCCATTTGGGAATCAGAAAGCATCTTGAAAACAAACCCTGGTTCGGCTGGTGGGTCCGGGACACGAACCACCATCACCTCCTCCTTCTGGAGGAGATGGGTGATGTCCTTCCGAAGGGTGGACATCACATCCTCCCGAGGGGCATGGGCTCGGCTGGACAGGAGAGACTAACTTCAGAGGCAAACCTTGACAGACCACTTCAGGCACCCAGTTGTCCATGGTAACACTGGACCAGGCGGAAAGAAAAAGGTGGAGCCGGCCCCCCTATAGGAGAAGACAGGATGGGGCAACCCCCCCAACCAGTCACTGGCAGGCTTGGAGGCCTAGGCAGGGCCAGCGGAGGATGCTGCTAGACCACGACAGTCTGGCTTCCAGACCATGGAAGCAAATGACTTAGGCCTGGGCTGTCAGGGCTGCTGGTGCCCAACCAGAATCTGAGGTGGCTTGGCCACAGGGGCCTGATGGGGCTGAAAGGACTTCTGGGGTTTGGAGCCCTTAACGTCCTGTTAGAGATGATTGAGTCCACGGTGGCACTGGAGTTCTCAATCCTAGTGAGATGACTATCCACCCCTAGCCCAAACACGTCTGTGCTCAGGAAAGGGACATCCCCCAATTTGTGCTGGGTATCCGCCGTGAAGGTTGAGATCCGCAGCGGCACACAACCTCGGCAACGGACCTGGCACAGGAAACTCCGATGTCCATGGCCGTCTGAAGTTGCCACTTTGCTGCAGCGCAGCCTTGGTCCCGGACTTGCTTGGCCCTCATCCAGGGTTCCCAACATGGCATGGATGAAGTGGGTTATCATCAAGGCCAAATTAGCCTGCTTGAGGCCCAGAGAGGAGGCTGCATACAAGTATCAATAGATGCTATTAAAAAAAAAAAATCCTCAGACAAAGGGTAAAGCCACCCCAAGTCCTGACTATTTCAGGATATATGTTATACATAATGTCTGAATATTTACCATATCCTTTAAAGATGCTCTTCGAGGAGTTTATAAACAAGGGAGTGGTGCCAGCAGATTGGCATACAGCTTGTGTGGTGCCAATCTATAAGAAGGCACAAAACAAGACCCCCAAAATTATAGACCCATCAGCCTCACCTCTACCATATGCAAAATTCTGGAGACCTTAAAGGAGAAGTCCACCCAGAATGTGCAAAAACATATGTTATGTAGAGTGTTTTGATATGTATGTTAAGTCCTAGTGTGTCCTTCCCTCTGTCTGCTATTAGGAGTTTTTCCTAAATTAGCCTGCTAGCTGTATGGTAGTTCTACGACCCCTGGGGATCTCAATCACAAATAGGTTTATTGGCTTTCTTTCTCCTGCGATGCACCCTGGTTCATGTGACAGTGATGTAGCTATGCCCCTAGATTTAGCAGGGTCTGTCACAGCTCAGCCACAAAGATAATACTTCTTTCAGAGAAAAAGTCACATTGCTACATTTTGGTCGAGTGCAATCATTATTATTTTTTGATATTAGTACTTTGTCCTGCTATGTTACAACCTATAAGGTGATGTTCAATTTTTGCTGCTTAGTACTGGTGCAAAAACTGAAAGTGACAGAGGAATAGAGTAAACAGTGACATGATTCACACACACACACACACACACACACACACACACACACACACACACACACACACACACACCAGGACAAGGTACTGATATCAAAAAATAATAATGATTACACTCACCCAAAATTTAGCAGTTTGTCTTCTCTGGAAGAAGTATTTTCTCTGTGGCTGAGCTGTGACAGACCCTGTAACAAGACACTGACTTCTGCAGGGCAATTAGACATCACACCAAAGGGCACTCTGGGAAGACTAGAGGCCATAAAAGAAACCAGAATGGCAACCTCCAAGGGCAATAAAACAATTAGGGAAAGTTAGAAAAAACATCTTTCACAGCCAGAGAAAAGGAAAAAGAAAATGTTGGGAACTGGTTAGAACACAGAAAAAAAAAAAAAAAAAAGACTACGATGTATCTTTTTTCTGATTTTAACATGGAGTTTTCCTTTAATAAAAGACAATGCGTCAGATACAACAAAGAGTATCAACTTAAAACATCATGAATTCAAACAGGGTAGAAGCACCTCAACTAATCTTATCTGTTTCTATGACAAAATTTGTAAATTACTGGTCAATTCTGTGCCATCTGATGTTGTCTTTCTTGATTTCAGCAAGGCATTTGATTAAATGCCACACTGGGCTCTGACTGACAAACCTGCGAAATACAATTTTAAAATCGCTCTAATATACTGTGTAAAACTGCTTGACCGAGAGAACTCAGAGTTGTCATATATGGGTATACATCTGGCGAGGGTAAGGTAATGAGTGGGTCCCTCAGGGCTCTGTTTTAGGCAGATCATTGTTTCAAATCTTCATATTGGACATGACAAAATTTAACTTAGCTGGACAGTGAAATTTGCAGATGATGCAAAACAGAGGGGCCTTGAGATTCTATGTCGAATATTGAGGACATTCAGTGAGATCTAGATAAGATTACTGCCTGCGTGAAGAATTAGGGCAGAATACTAATTTGGACAAATGTAGAGTTACACATTTTGAGGTTTTCTACTGCCAAGATGTGTATCATCTGAGTGGGAGGGAACTTGAGTCATCCGACAAACAGCAAGCTCTAAGAATAACCATATCAAATTACTTTGGAAGCACTCATCCCATCAAACTATTAATAAATACAGAAAAAATATGTGGTCCATCAAAAAAAACATCTATCATCAAGAGATAAGGTATTAATGCCATTATTCAGGGCCTATATGTACCTACATTTATAACATGCTTCACAGCTATAGTGTCCCTATAAACAAGCATTTGTCAATGCTGAATATGTGCTTGCTGGTATAAGCATTGGAAATGCAGGAATTTGACACATGCAGAATAGGAATGGCAGTGAAGTACTGAACTTCACGCAACCCCACCTCCACCCTGCAGAGACGGACAGGCATTGTAGTATGTGTTTGGGTTGTCGCCCATAATGTTCATGCCATTTCACCCAACTCTATCCCGCAGACACAGACAAGTGCGGAGGTGTGCCTTTGGGTGTTCGGCTTTACAGTCATCCCACTCCATAAGGACATACGCTGAAATGGATGCACTATAGGAGAACAGGGTGAACTCTGGGGCCAATGAGTCCAAGGCACACCTCGATGCCTGTCACTGGCTGCAGGGTTGGGGAGGGGGTGGAATGGCATGAGCATTGCAGTCGGCAATCCAAAGAGACACCCCTGATGCCTGTCATTCTGTACAGAGTGGGACGTTATGGTTAGAAACCCTAACGCCCTGGGGGGGTTGTTGGTATTTGCACTACAAATTTTCAACATGGCCTTTTTGTGACCCCCACCTCATGAAAGCATTTGGGACTTCTTTTCATGAACAGTGGCACTGTGATTTTGTTAATGTGTCCCAAACTTTGAGTTCCCACAGCAGCAGTGCCATTGTGCTCCAGATGTTACGAAAACACAGATCGGGCAGGATGTGAAGAATGACAGTTGTACTATTCATAGGGAGGTATGAAGAGACTGCAATGTTGAAAATCTGTAGTGAAAATATTAAAAATGCTCGAAATTCCGAGCATACGTGGAAACTGCGCAACACATGCGCGTTAGTCATTTAGTGGAATTATTTCAGCAAATTTTCAACATAGGCATTTTGTGACCTCTGCTCATGAAAACTATCATTCTGATTTTCTTAATCTGTCCTGAACACTGATTTCCCATAGCAACCGTGCTATTCTGTGCCTGATGTGTAAATGCATATTTCGGGTAGGATATGAAAAGTGACAGCAGTACTGTTCATAAGGAGGTGTGAAAAATGCCAATGTTGAAAATCTGGAGTGAAAATATTACAAATGTGCGAAATTACGAGGGTACATGGAAACTGTGCAATGTACGCGTGTAACAGTCATTTTATGGACATTTGTCACTAAATGTTCAACATAGGCATTTTAGGACCTCTGCTCATGAACAGTGTCATTGTGATTTTCTTCATCTGTCCCAAACACTGACTTCTCACAGCGACCGCGCTATTCTCTGCCGGAAGTGCGAAAATGCATTTCGGCCAGGATGCGAAAAGTGACAGCTGTACTGTTCATAAGGAGGTGTGGAAAAATACCAATGTTGAAAATCTGGAATGAAAATATTACAAATTCGCAAAGTTACAAGTGTGCGTGGAAACTGTGCAAAGCATGCTCGTAAAAACAATCATTTTTTTTTCCAGCAAATTTGAAACATATACTTTTTGAGAGCCCACCTCATGAACAGTGGCACTATCATTTCGTTAATCAGTCCCAAAAGGCGATTCCGCGGAGTTGCCGCAAAATCACCTTTCAGGACCGAGTAACACCATGATAATGACTGAATTCATGAAGAGGGGTCCCAATAATCCCATGTTGAAAATTTGGTGCCAAAAGTCCCAAAAATGCCAGAGATATCCACACAAGTTGAAAAACCTTAAATTATATCATTATACTGCTAACCGGCATTTCTTCAGTTCGCGGTCGGCTTTAAAGAGTGCAGACGTGTTCCCGGTCCACCGAAGATAGTCGCTCTGGACTCCGGAGGCAAGTATGGGGTGAGGGGGAAGTGGGCGCGGGTTGGGGAGGTGCCACCAGAATCAACGAGGGACCATTATCTAGTTTACAGGTTAAAAAAAAAAAAAAAAAGTAACAGTGTACAGGAAGGTTTCTGTCTTACAGGGACTTGCGTGCCACCCAAGTGCTTTTTTGGAAGTTATAGCAGACAGGGATTGGGCACCCCCGTCGCACAACAAATTGGGACATTACGCCACGCATCGGCACTGAACTGGATCGCATGTCGACGGGGGCTGGGCACCCCCGCTTTCATGGGGTCTGAAGTGGCATGGTCCGCAAATGTTACACCAGGCAAGGTACCACCATCCAATGATGGGCTGGCTCTCACACTGTAGCAGAATGGTTGATGCTGCAATGACAAGGCAGCCCCTGACTGCAGCGGCCAAATCGTTACAAGCTGGTGGCCCCTCTGCAGAAAGTACAGTTACGTAAGAACTTACCATAACAGTAGATCTTTGAGAACCGCTCTTGCAGCAGGTAACACCATTAGGACTGAAGCCGGCAGGCGTCAGGACCCCACGGAAATCTTCTAGCTAGCAGTCTTCAGCGGATCGCCCAACGCCGGTCCCGCCCGACGGCCAGACGAAGACATAAATAGGCAGTCCCGCCCAGATTCCCAGTTTCTCCCGCCGGAGACTCCCCGCGAGGATGACATCAGAAGGGAGACCGAGGATCCGCCATCAGAAGAAAAAAGAGCTAAAGCTCCTGCCAAGGCCTGGTAGGCCGTACCTCCTCCAAGGGGGAATGGTGGGCGGGAAGGTACCTGCTGCAAGAGCTGTTCTCGAAGATCTACTGTTACGGTAAGTTCTTGCGTAACTGTACTATCTTACTTCGAGATACAGCTCTTGCAGCAGGTAACACCATTAGGACTGATTCCCAAGCAATAGCGCCTGAAAGCATTCTGGGATGAGGAAATTAGGAGAGATCTTGAACAAGTCCTGACTCTAGGACAGGAGACCCTGTAGAACGGCTAGGCCGAAACCGCCTCCGCCGTGATGCAATATCCAGGCTATAGTGCCTAATAAATGTGTGCACTGAGCTCCAAGTAGCTACAGCACACATGGCCGAGGTGGAGACTTTGCACAGTGCTGCAAAGGAGGTAGCCACCCCCCTTGTCGAGTGGCCCCGGACTGTACCTGGGAGGGGCTTATGTCAGTTGTTGTAGCAAAATGAAAAAACACTGGACAAGCCAGCGAGAAAGGGTCTGCTTTGAGACTGGCTGGCCCAGCATCCTCTCAGTGAAGGAAACGAATAGTTGCTCTGACTTGCGAAGCTGTTTAGTTCTATTCAGGTAGAACCTTAAGGAGCAGTGAAATCCAGGGTGTGAAGCAACGCCTCTTCTCTATTAGAGTACTTGGGAAAATACACAGGCAAATCGATGTCCTGGTTGAGAGTGAGGGCAGAGACCACCTTAGGCAGGAATTTAGGATTCGTCCTCAGAGACACTCTGTCCTGTTGAAAAATTAAATAAGACTCCTTGCACATGAGAGCGTGAAGCTCGGAAACTCTCCTTGCTGACGTGACAGCAACTAAAAATAACGTTTTCCACGACAGAAAACGCAGCTCGCAATCCGCGGCAGGTTCAAAGGGGGGGGGAAGCGTGAGTTGTTCCAGGACAAAGAGTAAGTCCCAAGGAGGAACGGGATCCTTGATGGGTGGCCTAAGGTGTAACACCCCTCTCAGGAAGTCTCGAGAGGCATCAAGCTGTGCCACTGTGCACTGTCCCACCGGGAAGTGGTATGCAGAGATCATGCAGCGGTGCACTTTAATGGAGAAGTAGGCAAGACCCGAATGGAATAGGGAAAGAAGGTATTCCAGCACCCCTTTCACCGGGCATTCTAAAGTGGAAAGGCCGCGTGCCTGCGACCATAAGCAAAAACGGCACCATTTCATGGCGTACGTCGCATGCGTTGCCGGCTTTCTGGCTGCGGAAAGGACTTCCGCCACCCCTTGCGAGATCCCGTATCACATAATGGCTATATCTCTAGGAGCCATGCATGCAGGTTCAGTGAGCGTAAGTCCGGGTGGACTAGTGAACCCTCCTCCTGAGACAATAGGTGGGAGCTGAAAGGCAACGGAACTGGAGGTTCCCGGGACAATTGCGTCAGCATGGGGAACCAGATCTGCCTGGGCCAGAAAGGCACCACCAGGATCATTGTTGCGTGCTCCCTGCGCAGTTTGAGAAGAACTCTCTGGATCAACGGGAAGGAAGGGAAAGCATAGAGGAATCTGTCCGCCCAGGAGAGGGACAACGCGTCTCGCCAGAAAACACCAGGCCCTGGATCTAGCGAGCAAAAATTAGGCAGTTTTGCGTTGGATGGAGAAGCGAATAAGTCCAACTCTGGAGTGCCCCATCGAAGGAACAGATCCTCTGCTACCTCCTGAAGAAGTTCCCACTCGTGGACTCTGGCCGGGGAACGACTCAGGCCGTCTGCGATTGTGTTGTCCACTCCGGGAACGTGAACTGCAATCAGGCTCGCGCCGTGTCGGATTACCCAATCCCACACCCTCATAGCATCCCTGCAGAGGGTGTAAGAGTGTGCGCCTCATTGTTTGTTGAGGTAATACATCACTGCCGTGTTGTCTGTCTGAAGCAGAAGGGTACTCGACGGTATTTCTGACTGAAAGGCCTGCAGGGCGTAAAGGACCGCCCTCATCTCCAGCACGCTGATGTGGAGGTGAGCTTCCTGAGGGGTCCATGTTCCCTGGGACCTCACCCCGCTCAGGTGCGCTCCCCATCCCAACCCTGAGGCGTCTGTGGAGAGGATTGCCTTCGGGGACGGCGCAGTAAACGGGACACCCGCAGAAAGTGTCCCTGGGTCTAGCCACCATTGCCAGTCTCGGATCACGGCGTTCGTGATTCTGACCAGATGCTGCATGTGGTCTTGCCTTTGGTCCCACTGCACCCTGAGCATCCACTGAGTTACCCGCATGTGGAGCCTTGCCAAAGGAACGGTTGGAATGGCCGCAGCCATGTGTCCGAGCAAGCGAAGGACCAACCTGGAGGGGACGGTCTTTTTCGCCGAAAGATCCCTGATGAGAGATCTGATGTGTTCCGCTCTTTTGTCGGGAAGAAAGGCTTTCCCTTGGACGGTGTCCAGAACTGCGCCTATGAACTGCAGCTTCTGGGACGGTACTAGGAGAGACTTCTCGTAGTTGATAAGAATGCCCAGAGACTGGAACAGGTCCTGGGTGCTCTGAATAGCCATCAACAGTGCCTCTTTGGAGGCGGCCATGAGAAACCAGTCGTCCAGGTACAGGAACACATAGTGGCCCTGTCTCCTCAGAGACGCTGCCATGACTGCCATACACTTGGTAAAGACCCTGGGGGCCAAAGACAGTCCGAACGGAAGGGCCCGGAACTGAAAGTGGTGGCCGAGAAACTCGAAGCGCAGGAACCTCCTGTGCGCTTGAGCTACTGGGATGTGCAGGTAAGCGTCCTGCATGTCCAGGGACGCTAAGAAGGCATCTTTTTTCAGCATGGGAATGAGTCCTTGGAGGGTCACCATGCGAAAACGTTTGTAGGCAACCAACATGTTGAGGTCGCTGAGGTCCAGGATTGGATGGAGGTCCCCTGTTTTCTTCGGAACCAGAAAGAAGTGGGAGTAGTATCCGGATCCTATCTGGCTCTCTGGGACATACCCCACCGCTCCCTTTTGCAGGAGCGCGAGTACCTCTTGTCTGATGAGTGATCTGTGCTGACCCGAGTACGGAGAGCAGAGGAGGCCTTGTGGGTGGCTTGTCCACGAATTCCATAAAGTGGCCTCTTTTGACCAACTGGAAGGACCCACCTGTCGGTGGTTATGGACTGCCACCCTGGCAGGTGGTCCGCACTGCGGCCCCTGACCTTGGTGTCCTGTTGATCCTGAGGGGCGGGGGCCGGGAAGGAGTCATGCTGTGGCGGCTGAGGGTCCAGCGGGCTGGGCCGACTTAGCTAGTCGTTGACTTCGGCCCGCTGACTACTTCCCCTTGGGCTGTGCGGGAGAAGGAGCCCCTCTGTTGCGGACCGGCGCGGGACTGCCGCCTCTGCATCCGCCTCGAAACGGCTTTGGTTCCTACTAAAGGAACTAAGCTTGGTCTGTACATGGCCTGACAGACCATACCGCCTTCCCGGCCTCTTGAAGTTTGGTGAGGACCTTCTCCGAAGACTCACCAAAAAGAACTTCTCCATGAAACGAGGCGTCCAGGATGTTCTCCTGGACGTCCGGGGTGAATCCGGAGACACTGAGCCATGAGTGTCTCCGGAGGCATACGCCTGAAGCTGCCGCTCTGGCCGAGGAGTCTTCGGAATCATACGCAGCTCGCAGCACCTGGGTTCCCATGTCCGAACTCGTATGAAGGAGTTGCAGTAACTCCTCCTTCTGCTCACCTTCTGGCATCTTTTCCGCCAGATCCAGTCCCTGCTCCCACAAGGCGTTTTGAAACTGTACCATGTGGGTCAAGTAGTTGAGGGATCTGATGGCGCAGGTAGCGGATGCATATGTGCGCCTGCCCATAGCGTCCAGCTGTTTGGACTCTGGGTCCGGTGGCAGGGTGCTCAAATGTTGCGGCCTCTGGGACCTGTCATGAGAGGCTGTAATGACCAGAGAATCGGCCAGAGGATGTGATGCCAAGTACTGGTCCTCCTTAGGGGCCTTGTACAGGCGGTCAGCTTTCTTTGGCATCGCCGGAAGAGAGTGTGGACGTTTCCACGCTGCCTTGGTGACGTCCACGAATGTGTCCACCAAGGGTGGCACCACCACAGGCTTAGGATCTTTTTGCCGAAGATATCTGGCAAGGCGTAATCTCTCGGGGTCTAGTTCCTCTGCATCCCAGCCCATGTTCTCCTGGTTATGCCTCAATCTCTGAGAACGATGGGTCATCCGGAGGAGATCTTGGAAGCTCACGTGGGTCCAGAAAAGGGACGTTGATCGGAGAGGGGGATCTGGATCCGTCAGAGAAGTCCGATCCCGAGTCCTCCGTCGAAGGCGAACAGCGGCGTCTTCTGGGTCTCTTGGGGCTGGGTGACCCTGAAGAAGATCTGGACGGAGGTCTCCTTTTTTCTGTTCTACCCCTAGGAGGATCTGTAGGCTCCTGGGGAGGTACGGCCCGCATCCCTGGGTGAAATAGGGGGCACGGGGCCGGAGGAGGAGGTGTGGTGGTGGTGGTGGTGTGGGAACCACATCCTTCTTTATGGTGTCCCACCAGTAAGTAAACAGCTCCTTGACCTCGGATATGCTGAGGCCCGACGACGGGCCGGTCGTCTGGTTCCAGCGTCGGCTCCCCAGGGGTCTCAGGTTCTGGCGAGGGTTCCCTGGGGGGTGCGACAGGACCGGTTCGCCTGTCTGGTCCTCAGGCTGGGTCAGCCTCCTCCGCGGATCGCCTTGACCGACGCCGGTGGGAGTGCTAGGGTCCTCTCTCAGCAGGTACGGACGCCGGTCCTCGCCGCGCCCGTGAGGCGGCGGTTTAACTGGCGACGGGCGCCTGGCAGTCATCTGTTCTCGGACTGATGGTCAAGGCCACTGATTTACGGTGATTAAAATAATGAAATTCCGTTTTCAAGACTTCAGATTCCGGAATTACACCAGTGATTGTTACTCTAATTTCCGGATTTTACCGGGATTCTGCTATCATTCTTTTAGTATGTGCATAAGTAATCAGAATTAAAGAAGGCTTAATATACAGAGCATTAAATAGAGCAAATTGAAAATAGTACAGGAAGGAATTAAAAGAAAAACACAAGTTTTGTAGATCTACTGATCTGATATAAAATGCCAGATTCCATGAAATCTTTGCTTTTACCGGTCTTCAGGCAGCCCTAATTCCAGAATTTTACCGGATTTTCCAGTAAAAACCGAAAAACAGTGGCCTTGCCGATGGTGCTTGGCCGACGTCGGGTCTGACGATTTCTTAAGTGAAGTCAGTTCTTTGGTCTTCCGTTGTGGAGGAGGAGGCAAAGAAACTGACCTGGCATCGGGTTCCAAATGGCGGGAACTGGACTTGTGATGGTGATGACGGTCCCCCGACCTCGACAGGGCCTTAGTGGCCGAGGACGAAGAAGTTCTGGAGGTCTCAGCCTGAGGAAGAGAGGAGGAACCCGAAGAAGTCTTCACCGCTGCAGGGGGAGGCTGAGAGCGGGCCCTGGAAGGGGAGCAGTCGGACCGGGAGCCGGAGCTACGGGAGTCAGAGGCCCTAGACGGGGACCTGGATCTCACTCTCTCCCTATGCTTCTCGAGGTGTCTCCGGGCCTTGTCGGAAGATTCCCCCTTGGAGGCTGAGTCCATGGCTTTAATCTTTTCCTCGAGCAGGAATGCCTGAAGGGCCTTCTGGCGATGGATCCGGGTCCGGCTGTTGAACCCCTGGCAGAAGGAGCAGGCCCGGGTATCGTGGTCTGGGCCTAGGCACTGGACGCAGGCCGAATGCGGGTCTTTGAATGGGATTTGTTTCCCACAGGCGCACTTCGACGGATGGCCTTCAACGGAAGTTGGAGAGGACATCAGACAGAAACTGAGCAGAAAAAACGAACTTTTCCCCGAAGGAAGAACTTAACCAGGCATCGCATGCTAGAAACGAACCGAAGAGTCGAGACATGCAAGTCGACGGCGGTAAAGAACTGGGGAATCTGGCGGGACCGCCTCCTTATGTACTACGTCTGACGTCGGTGGCGGGACCGACGTCGGAGGCGGTCCCCGCTGAAGACTGCTAGCTAGAAGATTTCCGTGGGGTCCTGACGCCTGCCGGCTTCAGTCCTAATGGTGTTACCTGCTGCAAGAGCTGTATCTCGAAGAAAGATCCAGTGTTATTGGGACACTGGGCCTGCATTGGTTGAGCACTGCCAAGCCCATGAATGCAGTGCCGACATTGGCCGCCATAGTGCCGCACCTCCACAACCCGATTCTCTCCTAAGCTGCCATATAATGTTTCTTGCACAAGCAACTATAACAAGCATTTGCCAATGCCGAATGTTTGCTTGCCGGCACTGGCAATGTAGGAGTTAGAGAGCTGCATAATAGGAATGGCAGTGAAGTACTGAACTGAAGCCAACCCCCACCACCACCCTGCAGAGACTGACAGGCACTGGGGTGTGCCTTTGGGTAGTCAGGCATAACGGCCACGCCATTTCACCACACCCTACCCTGCAGACACTGACAAGCGTCAAGGTGTGCCTTGAGGTCTTTGGCCCTTATGCTCACCCCATTCCATCAGGAAATACGGTGAGATGGGTGCTGTAGAGGAGAATGGGGTGAACTTTGGGGTCGAATAGTCCAAGGCACACCTCGCTGCCTCTCACTGGCTGCAGGGTATGGAATGGTATGAGCATTACAGGCGAGAATCCCAAGTCACACCCCTGATGCCTGTCATTCTCTACAGGGTGGAGCATTATGGTCGGAAACCCTAACGTCTCACGTGTTCGTTGGCATTTTCACTCCAAATTTTCAACATGGGTTTTTTGTGACCCCCACCTTATGAATAGTGGCAATATCAGTTTGTTAGTCGAAAGCTGATGTTGCACAGCGACTACGTCATTTGGCACCACAGGTGCAAAAACATTTCGAACAGGATGTGAAAAATGACAGCTGTACTGTTCATGGGGAGGTGTACAAAACTGCTGAAAATCTGCAGTGAAAATATTAAAACAAACTGGTGAAGTCAAGAGCGTGCGTAGAAACTGTGCAATGCACACCCATAATGCATTTAGTTTGGGGATTTTTTGCAGCAGACTGTCAACACAGGCATTTTGGAACCTCCTGTCATGAACAGTGTCACTGTGATTTTCTTAATCTGTCCTGAACAGTGATTTCCCACAGCGGCCACGCATTTCTGCGCTGGAAGTGCAAAAACACATTTCAGCCATGGTGTGAAAAATGACAGCTGTACTGTTCATAAGGAAGTGTTGAAAAATACTAGTGGTGAAAATCTGGACTTAAAATATTACAAATGCATGAATTTACGAGGGTGCGTGGAAACTGCACAATGGTCGCTCGTAACAGTCATTTTATGGATGTTCACCAAATTTTTAACATACCCATTTTAACACCTCTGCTCATGAACAGCGTCACTGTGATTTTCTTAATCAGTCCCGAACATTGATTTCACACACCCACTGCGCCATTGTGCGCTACAAGCGCGGAAATGCATTTTGGGCGAGATGTGAAAAATGACAGCTGTACTGCTCACAAGGAAGTGTGGTAAAATGGCAATGTTGAAAATCTGGAGTGAAAATATTGAAAATTCGCGAACTTCTGAGCGTGCTTAAGAACAGCGCAACGCATGCTTGTAAGTGTCATTTTTGGGAATTTTTCACCAAATTTTCAACATAGGGTTTTTGCCTACATTTCAATCAGACACTGTCGTTGTGAACCGGTCCTGAAAGGTGGTTCCGCAGTGACCGCAAAATCACCTTTCAGGGCCGACTTAACAAAATGACAGTGCCAGAATTCATGGAGGTGGGTCCCAAAACCCCATGTTGAAAATTTGGTGAAAAAATCCCCAAATGCCTGAGATATGCATCAAAGTTGAAAAACCCTATTTATTCCATTGCCAGCTTACCGGCATTTCTCAGTTCGCGTCGGCTTTTGAAGAGCAATGAGACGTGTCTCACCACCAAGATAGCTCAGACAGACTCTGGAAGCAAGTATGGGGTGAGGTGGGGTGGGGAGGCAGGGTACACAGAGGGTGGGTGGGTGGGGTCCACGACAGTCAGCTTAGGACCATTTTTTCTTGCAGGTTATTTTTTCTTGTAGACGATGCTGGACTTGTGCCATGTTGGGTGGGCTCCCAGCGTGGTAGCTGGAAGCTGTTTGGGGGCATGGAGCAGATGGGGATTGTGCACCCCGGCCATAACGGATTGTTGCCACGCTTGGGGTGGGCTCCCAGCATAGTACCCGTAGTCTGTGGGGAGAGAGACAGTGGAGCCGACTGGGATTGGGCACCCCTGCCTGCCTTACGGACCGCTGCCATGCTGGGGTGGCTCAGCGGCACCTGGAACTCTGTTTGGGGAGGAGCGAGCACAGCCAATCGGGAATTGGGCACCCCGCCATACTGTGTGTGTGTGTGTGTGTGTGTGTGTGTGTGTGTGTGTGTGTGTGTGTGTGTGTGAGAGAGAGAGCGCATGAGCACGCAATATGCTATCAATGCTATCTTATCGCTGCTCACTGAAGCGGGTCTCTCCCTTTCAACTGTACGCCACTGCATTTTCAACTACTGTCAGACAGACAGCTGCAGCATTCATTGGTGAACTGTAGCTGCGCCTGCAAACACACTGACTGAACTGGAAGACAGGGTGCCACACCTACAAAAAACTTGAATGATGGCACTATGTTTCTTGCACATGTGTGCAAGCAAACATAAAAAGGAGGAGAATGTAAAAATCTAGAAAATATACCAAGAAGATTTACAAAAAGTATATTCCACCTAAAAGATAAAGCCTATTAATGTCTGGAAGGTCAATTTAATGACACTGGAAACAAGAAGATTGCGAGATAACTTCCTTCTAATGTTTGATATTACTAGGGACCCTTACCTTCTAGCTGTGATGGGTATAGATTTTAAGAACTCGATTAGGGAAACTAGAGGGCATCCATTGCAGATCATAGGTAAGGCTTTTAGAACGGATAAACGCAAGTACTTTTACACCTCAAGAACAGAAAATCTGCCTACCCATTTTGTAGTTAGTTGCACAAAAACAGTTTAAACACAAACTGGATAAATTCATTTTGTCAGGTGGTAAACTTAATTATACTAAGGTAACAGAAGAGCATTCATGCGCAATCTGCCCTCTGGCTCTGTATCCATCCTTAGTATGATCCAATTTCTTGGATTCCTTTTTTTTTTTGGGGGGGGGGGGGCGACATCAGACACTGCCCATCCACCAGAACACTGTGTCGGCCACCAAACCCTCAGCCAAGGGGTGTTTGGTGAATTCCAAGAGTGAACCCATAGGGAATGCATACCTGCAGACCTTACAGGCAGACAAGCAAGGCAGGAGGCTAGGTGTTCCCAGAGTTCCAATGCGGGCCCAAGAACAGCCTCTGTCACCGGGAAGATGATCCGAGAAGTCTTTGCGGTTGAGAATTTCTGTGAGAGGATACTTGGCCTTTTTTGCACAGGCTCCATCTGGATCCCCATAGCCTCCAAAACTACAGAAGGACGGAGGACCATCTTTCGGCTGAGGCGGAGCGGGGTCTACCTAAATGTGCGGAGAGGCCAGAATCGGCCAAGCTCGAACTGGTTTGGGCTGAGGTGGTGGCAGCCATGGGAGCATTGGGGAGGTATGCCTCTGCAAAGAAAGAGCTGCTGCCACATAAATGTTTCATAGCGCTGTTGCAACTTGCGGGGGATCCGATCCTCCCCTAAAGAGGAAGATGAGGAATGGCGGTGGCACCACTTTCCTAAGTGAAGAGAGTGCCAACTCCAGCGAGGGCTGCTCGACCTCAAGCTTCAGGTCCGCGACCACCAGAGGGGTAAGGCGGGAAATGAAGAGGGATGCTTAGGGTCCCCCTGTAAGCGTGGTGTCCTGAGGGTTAGGGACTGTCTCAGGAAGCTGATCCAACTGGCCCTGGGACAGAAGAGTCAGGCCGAGGGTCCTGGAGAGGGATGTAACCCCCCTTGTCTTGCAACAATGGGGTCGACTGGGTCAGGAAAATCTTGACAGCCTGGTCAGCCCGCATCTCAGCCAGCAAGCCCGACGGTGACAACGTGGGTCCAACTCTGACAGAGGCATTGGCAGAAGCCGGCTTGTCGATGAAGGTTGACGAAACAGAGTCGCAGAAGACAAAGGCCTGACAGCACTTGTGGTCCCATGACCTGTGACAGGACTTTTTACCCTTCCCTTTGGAGTCTTTTTTAGAAGACTTGGACCCACAAGAAGGGCCCTCCCTACAGGCAGAAAGGGACTGGCACATTCCCAGAACGCCTCGGGGTGGATAAAGTAGGTTCCAAAGCTCAGCGGGGCCAGTGAAAACACCGAGGAGGCGTTTGCCATGGCCAGAGTTACAGCTTCTTCAAAAGCCTCCAACTGATTAGCGGACCCCGCAGCTGTGAAGACCGCCCGACAGGCATCCTTAGACCAAGAGTATCCCACTTGTTCACATGGCCAAGAACGAGTCATGCATACCGGTCCTCTAAAGTGGAGGGATGAAGAGTGTAACATAAGCTGCAAGCCTGGGGATTGTGTTCCTGATCCAGGCAGTAGACACACGTGGCATGAGAGTCCTTGCGTAACACCTTCTGTCTGCAGAGAGACATTCTAAAACCGGGCACTGATTTCGAAATGGAGGAATCTGTTGCTATAATGGAGAACCCCCAGATCGAACAAAGACTGAAAAAGGTTTGGAAACCGCGACAGGGCCTACACTAAGCACGGAGCTGCGATTGAGGGAACATGCTTCCTCCAGCAGAAAGGAAGATCTGATGTCACGGGGTGGTGCCAAGGAGTATATCACCCAGGTCGGTGAGAGGAGCCAGCTTGAAGACCTTCCAGTAAGTCTTAAGGGAAAAACATTCTGCCAGTAGTGCGGCTAAGTACATCATATCCATGACCTTAGAACATACCAACAGAGACCAATACCCCTGAGTTGTTATCAGTAGCGGATTACCTTTGTAATGCCTTTGGACTAAGACTTTGGACCCATAAGAAAACTGTAGTGGACAAGGCAACTGATCCAGATGTTAAAAGTTTTTATTGTTCTGCATTACTACTAATGCTTATTGTACACAGTATGCTGGGATTTATTCCTGCCTATACTTGTGACTGAACACGTTCTGCGAATTAAAACACTGTAGTATAACAAATTGAGGAAAGACATTTGCCGTTATGGAACACACAATAATGCTTACCATTTGGATGAAACATTTTGGATACAAATCTAACCGTTGGAGGTTTATTTGGGTACTCTTCTGAAAATTCTATAACTAATTTAAAAGTGCCTGCAAACAGAAGAAAAATTCAGCATCAATTCATTGTATGATGTAGCATGATCAAGTGCAACACATCTGTAACACAAAATGTTCTTTAGTAACCAGTTTCAAAACTCTCTTCATATGCAATAAGCAAACATTACCAGAGTAATGTTTCTTCTTAAGGGATCCCTCACTATATTTATACTTCATACTAAAATACTAAAATGCCAGCACAATAGGCCTAATAGTCTCTAGAGTCTGCTCAATTTTCAGCACCCGCATTGAGGGCCGGTTTTGGTGTCCCCCCCCCCCCCTTGGGTTATACTGTCCCCAGTCCCAGATGTCCCACCTGTATTGGGCCTGGTCAGATTTACCCGCCCCCGTACCTGTCCCATCCCCTCTTAAACCCGTCCACAGTCTCAACCTCTAGCAGTTCCCTGGGTAGTGCATTCCATGGCTCCACCACCCTTTCAGTGAAATAACATCTCCTCTCCCCTCTGAGCCTGCCCCCTTCCAGCTTACACCCATCACCTCTTGTTGCCCCACCCTCCTTCCTTTGTAGCAGCCCGACTGGGTCTCCTTTATTGAAACCTTTCATGTACTTAAAGACCTCTATCATGTCTCTCCATCCGTCCTCTCCTCCAGGGTGTACATGTCGAGCTCCTTGAGCCTCTCCTCATAGGCCCTCTCCCCCAGGCCCCAGATAATTTTGGTTGCCCTTCTTTGGACCCTCTCTAGAAGTGTAATGTCCCTCTTTAAATGTGGTCTCCAAAACTGCACACAATACTCGAGGTGTGGCCTAACCAAGTAGTTGTACGGTGGAAGGATCACTTCCGCCTTTCTGGAGGTAATCCCCCTGACGATGCATCCCAGCATCCTATCTGCCCTTGCCGCTGCCCTCCTGCAGGTCTCAGAGTGGTTCATTTTGACATCTACCACTACCCCCTGGTCCCTCTCAGCCTCTGCGACTTTAATCATGTCTCCTCCCAAGGCATACCCCTGGCCTGGATTTCTGACTCCCAGGTGCAGAACCTTGCACTTCCCCGCATTGAATTTTAGTTTCCATTTTCCCGACCACCCTTCTAGAGCCTCCAGGTCCTCCTGCAAGGCCACCCTCCCCTCCTCCTCATCCACCATTGCACCCAGCTTTGAGTCATCTGCAAAGAGACTCGTCTCACTCCTGATGTCAGACATAGGCATTGAACAGGAGTGGCCCCAGCACTGACCCCTGGGGAACCCCACTAGTAATCCACCTTGAGGATGAGGCTAACCCTCCAACCACCACCTTCTGAGTACACTCAGAGAGCCAATTTCCTATCCATCCTAACAACCGTTTCCCTACACCCATTTCCTTCAGCTTAGCCAGCAGGCCACTGTGGGGTACCAAATCAAATGCCTTGCTAAAGTCCAGAAAGAGGACATCCACTGGCCTACCCTGGTCCAGGGCCCTCGTCACCCAGTCACAGAACTCAACAAGGTTTGTCTGGCACAATCTTCCCATGACAAAGCCATGCTGCCTATCGTCCAAGTACCCAGTTTGCTCCAGAAACCCCTCTAGCCTTTCCCTGACAATACCCTCCATCACCTTGCCGACCACCGATGTCAGGCTAACGGGCCTGTAATTTCCAGCCTCCTCTTGATCCCCTCTTGTGGATCGGCATGACAAGGGCCACCCTCCAGTCTTGGGGCACCCACCCAGTCCTCAGAGAAATGTTGAAAAGCTCTGCTAGAGGGACTGCCAGGACATCCGCCAGTTCCCCCAGCACCCTGGGATGTATCTCATCTGGCCCAGGTGCTTTCTCCGCCCAAAGGGACCCAAGGGCTTCCCTTACTCTGTATGCAGTGTCAGTGGCTCAGTAGGTAGCACACTCGCCTCTGAGGCCGGGAGATCAGAGGGCTGTGGGTTCCGTTCCCACATCTGGCACTTGGGTTAATATCCCAGTACTGACACTGTAGTGCAGCATGAGAGGGGTGCTGCACTTCTGAGGTGCCGTCTTTCGGATGAGACGTTAAACCGAGGTCCCATCTGCCTGGATTGGTGGTAGTTCAGGTGGATGTTAAAGATCCCATGGCACTTATTGAAAAGAGTAGGGGAATTTCCCCGGTGTCCTGGCCAAATTTCCCTCATTCACTAAAAAAACCACCAACAGCTTAATCTGGTTCAAAGTCAGTTGGCATTCATCTGTATCCCCCTCCCCCGGGTCGTGCCTGAAAATAGGCAGGATTTGTCTAGTGCACTTACCCGGTCAACAAAAACTAACTAACTAAATAAACTCTCTCTACCAGGATTTCAGCCTCCATGTCCTCCCCTTTTTCACCCTGCACTGCTGGCTCCCCCCACCTGTCAGCAGTTATTTCTGCCGAGTGAGACACCCTGGACATTAGAACCCATGCAAATTAAAAAACTTGGAATGTAGGTTCAAACTCTGGCATGGAAACTGATCTGAGAAGCGGCCAGAGTGGAGCACAGATGTGGAGTGGCACAGTGACTAGTGAAATTAGCTAAAAAGGCTACCAAAAGATTTTCAGAAACACATTTTTCATAGAATTTTCCAAACAAATTGAAAGCGGACTTGAAAATTTATATTACTACAGTAACAAACATAACTATAGAAAGTATAATATAATACAATGTAGCAAATCCAAAGTGAAACCCTGCTATCCGACTGGCTGGCTGGCACCTGTACCACCATGATAAATCCTCCAGTATACCCACTGGAAAAGGTGCTAGCCAGCCTCACGAGGAAAAAAAAAAAAAAAGAAGAACAAACAACTCAGAGCCCCGAACATGAAGCCAAAATCCACCATGTTGGCTCCACGCCTAAACACCGCTATCCCAACTACTGTGATTCCCACTATACCATGATTACAAAGTGGGACTTTCAAACAAATGACACCTCACGACTCCCCATCGCAACTCCACATACAACTAACCTTTTTTTCTGCATAATTTCTTCTCCCTAGAGTACAGCACCACTCCAACATTTAAAATTTGCAACCAGTCATGATAATGCTCGTCCTCGAACCAAATTTCCAAACCTTGCGGTCTCTTTGTGCTCCACTGCCGCTCACTCCTTCATAAAGTACAGTTACATAAGAACTTACTGTAACAGTAGATCTTTGAGACGAGCTCTTGCAGCAGGAAATACCATTAGGACTTATGCCACCAGGTGTTAGGACCCCATGGAAAAGTCTTGTAGCTAGCAGTCTGTAACAGGGAACCGACCCCCAATGTCGGCTCCACCCGACGTCAGACACAGTATGAAGGGGCGGACCCCGGTGCCATCTCAGTTCCCCCGCCGGAGACCCGGCTGAAAGGACTAGAGAACTAAGCAGGATCTCCCCAACCCTGAATAAGGGTAAAATCAAAAATTCCTGGGGGATGGAGGGTGGGAAAGCCACCTGCTGCAAGAGCTCCTCTCAAAGATCACTGTTACGGTAAGTTCTTACGTAACTGTACTATCCGACTTTGAGGGGGAGCTCTTGCAGCAGGTAATACCATTAGGACTCATTCCCAAGCAGTACTCAAGAACAGGCCCAGGTCTGACGGGAGGGGGAGAAGAAAAAAAGACAATGGCTGTACAGTTTCAAGAGAGTAGGCCCTGCAGGATGGCCAGTCCAAACCCTGCTTTCCTCCGACAAGCAATGTAAGGCTGTAATGCCTAATGAAGGTATGGACTGTGCTCAAGGTCATGGCAGTGCAGATATCTGCAGAGGATACATTTCTTAAGGAAGCAAACTAGATAGCCACAGCCCTGGCTTAGTGACCCTTGATTGGGCCCGGCAAGGGTTTACCATGGTGTTAGAATTTGACGGCAGATAAGGACCACTTGGCCCACCCAGTCTGCCCATTTCCCTACCTAATGGATAAGCTGCAGATCCTAGTTAACCAGCAGCCTACTTCTTTCTACCCCCACCCCTAGAATTGCCTTATGGCTGTCCCATGCATGCTTGAATTCAGTCACTGTTTTTGACTCCACAACCTCCTCCGGAAGGCCGTTCCATGCATCCACAACCCTCTCTGTGAAAAATACTTCCTTACATTACCTCTGAGCCGCCTCTATCTTCAAATTGTGCCCCTTGTTCTTGCACACCTCTTTTTTGAAAGATGCTACCCTCTTGGACTTTGTTGATTCCTTGAGGTACTTGAAAGTTTCTATCATGTCCCCTCTCCTCCTTTCCTCGAGGCTATACATATTAAGCTCCTTTAGTCTCTCTTCATATAAGTCTCCGTGCAGACCCTGCACCATTTTAGTTGCCCTCTCTGGATAGCTTCCATCTTGTCTATGTCCTTGAGGAGATTGGGTCTCCAGAACTGCACACAGTACTCCAGATGGGGTCTCACCAGCTGTCTGTACAAAGGGATAACAACTTCCTATTTTCTACTGGTGATGCCTCTCCCTATGCATCCCAGTATCCCCCCAGCTCTCCTTACTGCCCTCTCACACTGCTTGCCCACCTTTAAGTCATCTGATATTACTACCCCCAGGTTCCTTTCCATTTTTGTTGTTGTTAGTATCTCACCCCCCATTGTGTACTCTTCCCCTGGGTTTTTGTTTCAAAGGTGCATTACCTTGTTGGTAACAAAAGAAGATACAATGCACCAACCAACGTGTTAGTTTGGAGACAGGAGCCCCACGTCTTCCTATGCGCGAAGGAGATGAACAACTGGTCAGACTTCCTTGTTGCACTGGTTCTGTGAACAAAGAAATGAAGAATCCTATGAACATCCAGAGTGTGTAGCAAGGCTTCGCCTTGATTAGAGAACTCTGGGTAATAAACCAGATGGTGTGCTGGCCCGGTGGCACTGAGGGTTGAGGCACTGGATGCCACACCTCGCGCTACACCAGCGACCCAGGTTCGGGAACAGACTCTGGTCGCCAGGGGGATGGCAGGGGAGAGGAAGGATTAAGCGTCTTACGACTGCTCTCCTTCCTTTAAGGGGGGTGGGAGCAACGCACTGCGCTGCAGCGTGACTGGCGGAAGCCAGCCACACTACAGTTGCATGCCTAAGGGGGAGCACGGCGGGCGTCAGCACGGACGTGCATCCGACGCCACTGCACACCCATCTCCCAGGGGACAAAGTTAATGGCAGAAAATGGTGGGGCGATCTCGGCGGATGACGGCCGTGCCCTGTGCCACCCGGACAAGAGAGGCACCTTACCAGTGTGGAGTGATAATGGCCAGTCCTGTGTGAGCGCGCGCATGAGCATGCGAGTTTCGGTGCACAACCTCATCCAGGGGTGTAGGTGTCAGTGGCCGGAGATAGCAGGGTCGAAAAATAGAAGTAAAAAATAAACCGGAAGGTGGATGTCTAGATTCAGTGTCAATTCGGACACCACCTTCGGAAGAAACTTAGGATTTGTACGCATGGTCACCCTGTCCCCATGGAAAACAAGGCAAGGCTCCTTACACATAATGGCCTGAAGCTCAAAAACCCTTTGAGTGGAAGTAATATCAACTAAAAATAACACCTTCCAAGAAAGAAAGCGAAGCTCGCAGGATGCAGCTGGTTCGAAGGTGGGCAGGGTGAGCTTCTCAAGTACCAAAAGTAGATCCCAAGGCGGGACGGGGTCTCTCCTGGGGGGTTTGATATGAAGAACCCCTCACAGAAAGCTCCTGCATACATTAAGCTGTGCCAGAGTCCTCTCCCCATATGGTGCGTGGTATGCTGATACTCGTCCACTAAAGTGCATTTGTGTGCTGTAACTTAAACCCAAGTCCAAAAGGTGGAGAAGATAATCCAGCACATGCTTGACCGGACAATCCAGGGGATCTAGGGCATGTGCAGTTGCCCAGTGGCAAAAGCCCTTCCACTTCATGGTGTACACTGCCCTAGTGAAGGGTTTCCTCGCTGCCACCAAAACTTCTGCCACCTGCTTGACACTCCAAATCTCTCTTTTGCCAAGACTGCAGGAGCCAAGCTTGCAGGTGAAGAGATTGCAGGGCAGGATGGACCAGAGTCCCCTGCTCCTGGGAGAGCAAGTGGGTGGAGAGTGGCAACTGTACGGGGGGGGTTCAGAGGCCAGCTGCTGTAGCAGTGGGTACCAAATTTGCCACGGCCAAAGAGGAGCCACCAGAATCATTCTGGCCCCCTCTTACTGCAGTTTGAGCAAAACTCTCTGAATTAGGGGGAAGGGAGGGAAGGCATACAGAAACTTCCCTGTCCAGGAGAGGGACAATGCATCTTGCCAGAGAGCACCAGTCCCTGGATCTAGTGAGCAGAAATTTGGCAGTTTGGCACTGTATGGGGACGCAAATAGGTCCAGCTCTGGGCACCCGCAGTGACTGAAGAGATAGTCTGCGACTTCCTGGTGCAACTCCCATTCGTGATTCAGAGAGCGAGAGCAACAGACTGTTGGTGAGAATGTTCTGGCTTCCTAGGATGTGCACAGCCGTGAGATCCAGAAGATGTTCTACTGCCCAATCCCACACACTTATGGCCTCCCTGCAAAGGGGGTAGGACCGAGCACCCCCTTGCTTGCTGATGTAGAAGACAACAGGGGTGTGGTCTAACTGCACCAACAGAGAACCTTGGGGAACTTTGTCTTGAAATGCCCTTGAAGCGTACAGAACAGCTCTCATTTCCAGAACACTGATACGTAAAGAGCTTTCTGTGGGGGGCCAAGCTCCTCTGGTCCTTTGTTCCACTAAGTGTGCCCCCCAGCCCAACTTTGAGGCGTCTGTCGTCAAGGCTTGTGATGGGGTAGGTCTCTGGAAAGGGACCCCTCTCTCTAGATGTGGACGGGAGCACCACCATCCGAGAGAGCGACGGACCACCACTGAAACTCAGATTGGCATATCCAAGTTGTCCAATGCCTGGTCCCATTGGGCCTTGAGATGCCACTGCAGAATCCTCATGTGTAGCCTAGCGAGGGGAATGGTAGCTATGTCCGCAGCCATGTGACCTAGAAGTTGAAGGATCACCCTCGCTGGAAGAATGTCTGCTGAATGGATTCTGCAAACTAGTCCCATCAAGCGGTCTGCCCTGTCTGGCGGTAAGAAGGCCTTTCCCTGAACGGTGTCCAGTATGGCCCCTCTGTACTGCAACCTCTGGGAGGGCCCGGGTTGCGATTTCGGCCAATTTATAGTGATGCTCAGGAAGAAAAAGAAGAGGGATACCATTTCTTCCATGGCCACCTTCAACTGGCTTTCTGACTGAGCGGAAATAAGCCAGTCGTCCAGGTAGGGGTAGACGAAGTGGCCTCTCCTCCTTAGGGCTGCTGACACTACCGCCAGACATTTGGTGAATGCCCTGGGTGCCGATGAAAGGCCAAAGGGCAGAACTCTGAATTGGTAATGCTTGTCTCGGAAACGAAATTGAAGAACTCTCCTGTGAGAGCGCAGGACCTTGATATGTATGTAGACATCCAGCATATCTAGGGAGCAAAATCAATCTCCTTGATGGATAAGGGGAAGCAGGCTTGCCAGTGCTACCCTCCAGAATCTCTGGTACTTGACCAAGAGAGTGAGCTGGCTGAGGTCCAGAATGGGGCGCAGATCTCTTGTCTTCTTTGGGACTAGGAAGAAGCAGGAGTAGAAACCCGAAACCCATGCCCCATTGGTCCTGTGGGACCGGTTGGATGACTTTCTTCTTCAGCAGCGACTGGATCTCGTCTGCCAGAAGACTGGCGTGAGCTGGTGGACAATGGGCGGGGGAATTGTCCTGTGGGATGCTGAGAAACTCTTATTGTGTGTCCTCTGCGTAGTGTTTACAGCACCCATCGGTCCACAGTTATGCTGGACCATTCGGCAAGGTAAAGGGAGAATCTCCCTCCCACTTTCTCGCTCTGCATCTCGAGAGAGAGAAAGAGAGACAGACAGACAGAGACAGCCAGAGAGATATGCAACGTGTCAGGCTGTGGAGGGGTTGGGTCCCTGTGCCCTAGGAGCTTGGGGCCTGGGGTGCCTCAAGGGGCAGGGTGACCACGCCTCTTAAACCCTCTGCCCTGGGGTTGTTTACAGCTTTGACTCGACTCGAAGTTCTTTAACCATGGTTTCAGCCTCCTTGCCAAACAGTACTGGGCCCTGGAAGGAAGTGTCCAGAAGGGACTCGTGGGAGGTCTGGACGGAACTCAGTGAGCCTGAGCCAAGAAGATCTCCTCATGCAGATACCCGGGGCAGCTGCACGGTTAGCCATGTCCACAGAGTCATATGAGCATCTTAGGATATGCTTACCTATATCCAATCTGGACTGAGCGTATGTTAGGATCTCCTCCTTGGTCCGGTAGGGTCTTGATCAGCTCCACAGATTTCTCCCATAGAGACTGTTGGTATGTCACCATATGGGCTAGGAAGTTCAGTGAACAGATGGAACCAGTCACCGATGAAAAAAAAAAAACCTTCCTGCCCCAGATGTCCAACTTTTTTGGATTTCGCATCTGGAGGTTGAGTGCTAAGGTACTTGGGCCGACTACCCTGGCCATGAGCCGCCGCAAGCACCAAGGAGTTGGCTCTAAGTTGCTCACCCAGGAAAGGTTCATCCTTGGGTGGCTTATAAAGCCTGTCTGCATTCTTTGAGACAGCAGGAGTGGATGAAGGCTTGTGCCATATAATCCTGGTCACATCCTGGAATGGCTCAACGAGAAGTGGAATGCCTAGAGGTTTTGGTTCCTTTGAGCCCAAAAACATGGCTAGACTTCTGCGCTCTGGATATAGTTCCGCAGTGTCCCACTCATAGATGGACCTGATGTGGCGCATGATGTCAAAAAATGAGGGGTCATCTGGGGGAGATCTTGGTCAATCCCTGGGGCCCGGAGAGGGCGGGATGAACTCATAGGACTCTAAGAAAGGCTTGCACCCTCGTCATCCGCTGGAGGGAATATGGCCTCTGCCTAAACTTCCCTTTCAGGTCTGGGCGGGTGACATCCTCTCCTGGTGGGGTAGAAGGAGGCCCCACAGGAGGTGGAGGGTCGGGGAGTCTGTATAGCTGGTCCCCCTTGACTATATTTCACCAAGTAGTGAAGAGCGAGCCAATGTCTGCCACTGGGTTGACCGCTGGGGCGGGCGACTGGTTTGCTGGACTGGGCATCTGGGGTTCTTGTGTGCCTGGCACCTGGTCTGGAGAGCCTCGTTTATCTCCATCCGGGTGCTCAGCATCTGTGTCCCTAGGGGAACTGGCGTCCAGAGTAGGCGGGGGTGCATCAGGCGTCCGATCCTCAGAGGGTGGGGAGGGCATCTGGGTTTCCTCTGGCAGCTGCCTCCGATTGGGCGTCGGGGTGCCGGTCGTCTGAGCAGGCGACCGACTAGGTGAGTGCCTGTCAGGGAAAGATGGGCGCACCTTAGCTGGAGGGGGTGTCTTGTGACGGACAGACTCCGGTCATCTACCCGAGTCATCAGAGTGCTTGCTCTTCTCGGATGAACTTGTACTCCTGGAGTCTTTGGACTTACCGCTAGACATATGGTCTTCCTGGGTCAACCCTGAGGATTTATGGGGTAGGTGGGCCAAGGAAGTATGAGCGAGTGAATGCCCGGTAGAAGATGGCTCCCTACGTTTGCCCTGTGAAGAGGTGGGAGCGGATTTAGATGAGGACTCTGCCGTTTTAAGCAGGACCGACCCAGACCTCCCGCTGGAGGTCAAAGAAGAGGATGCCTGGGAAGGGGACTTGGGGCGGGACTCAGACCTGGCCCTATCCTTCTTCCTATGGTGGTGGTGTTTACCACCCGATGGCTTGTCTTTAGGCAGGGAGTCCTTGGCGGGAGAGAAACAGCTATGCTCCAATGTCTGCTGCATGGCCGCCACCTTCTGCTCCAATAAACAGGCCTTTAGGGCGTTGGCTCTCCTGATCCTTGTCTTCTGATTAAACTTCTGGCAGTGCGGGCAGCTGGCCCGGTTGGTGGTCAAGGCCTAGGCAGATTAGGCAGACTGTGTGGCCATCTTTTGTTGGTATTTGTTTCCTGCACGCACACTTTGATTTGTGCCGCAGTGGAGAGGGCATCACCATGCAAGAAACGAGGATAACTAGAGAACATCGAAAATTTCAAAAAACTTTTCAAAGCAGTCTACTGCGGTGAAAGGTGTCCGTGGAGCCGAACTAAGCAGGTCAACAGCAGGAAAGGAACAGAGATGGCGCCGGGGGTTCGCCCCCCCCCATACCACATCTGACGTTGGGGGCGGTCCCCTGCTAGACTGCAAGCTACAAGCTTTTTCCGCGGGGTCCTAACGCCTCGGCATTAGTCCTATTAGTATTACCTGCTGCAAGAGCTCCCTTGAAGTCAGATTTAAAAAAAAAAAAAAAAGTCCAACTCTCCGTAAGATTAAAAACAACGATACTTAAACTGAGGGAAAATTAAAATAAAAAAAAAAAAAAAAAAAAAAATTGCCCCCAACTCACGACATTCCTGTACATGACAAACTTCAACCGCAACAAAATGTGGGTTGACTGCACATCCTAGCAAACAGCACTTTTCTTCAGGCGCACTAACAAATACAACAAACAAGTTAAAATAACCCACCCCCAAAAAAAAAAAAAAACTTCATGTTTTCTATCCTTAAAAAGCATAACATCAGATATTAGCAATATATCTTTCCAGAGAGTGGGTATATGGGTGGATTTACCACTTCTGATGTGGTCAAGTCACTCTGCTGCACCTCGTGACCGAACCACACCAGGCATGGTAAATCCACCAATATACCCACTCCCTGTCGTGGTATATTGCTTTAGTAATGCTCAGACAACCTCACTGAAAAAAGGAATGGATTCTTGTGTGAACCTATTTCAGGTTCTGGAAGGGGAGGCAGGGTTAAGAAATGTAAACAGTGAGGGATCCCTTAAGAAGGAGCAACATTACTACAGTGAGTAATTTTCTTTTTCAAACCTCAGGAATCTCTCACTTGGTGTTTAGACTTCAGCAGACTTCATAGCAGTACCTTGGGAGGCTGGGTCCAGAACATAGTTAGGAAGAAGGTTCTGCAAGACAGTAGTTCCAAAGCTGGCATCCCTTCTGGACTGTATGTCCAAACAGCAGTGTTTTGTTAAGGTGTGTACAGTTTTCCCAGGTAGATGATTTACAAATATCTACCAGGATGCCCCCTGAGGATGCCAGAAGCAGAGGTACCCCTTGAGGAATGCACCCTCAAACTGCTTGATGCCATTTTCTCAGCTTTTTTAACAGCAGAACTGAATGCAAGAGACTATCAGTGAGAGATGGATCTCTTTGTAGCTGGTCTGGCTTTACCAACCTCGCCACAGTTAACAAAAAGCTGGGTACTCTGGGACCTGACATCTTGTCTGGTCCATGTAGATAGTCAGGGATAGATTTAGGTCCATGCTATGCAATCTTTCCCTCACCTGGACTGGAATGCTCAGAGACTGATTCAGGTGGAATTCCAACACCACTTTAGGCAGGAATTTTCTGTTCGTTCTAAAACTACTTTATCTCTGTGGGGAATATAAAGTAATGTGGCTCTGTACAGAGGGCCTGCAATTCAATTACTCTCCTAGCAGGGGTCACTACAACTAGGAATATGGTTTTCCATGTTACATACTTAAGGTCATCAGTTTCCATTGGCTCAAAAAGAGCACCCATAAGATGGGCAAGGCATATATTGAGGTCCCATGTTTGGATAGGGACCCTCACTAGTTGGTACAAGCAGTTTAGGTCTTTAAGGGAACTTTTGAAAATGAGTTGCGAGGCCAAAGGCTTTTCCTTGCCAGCTGATATGTATGCCAACATTGATGCGAAGTGCATCTTCAAAGTTGAAGAACACAGGCCTAATGACTGCAGGAGTACCAGGTGCAGAATTACAGGCAACCCCACCTCTCTTAGGTTTATTTTTCTGGGGGCACATCAGTTAAAAAAACCTTTTCCATTTAGAGGAATAATCTTTCCTGGTAGCTGGTTTCCTTGAAACCATAAGCACCTTCAGGAAGTCTGAGATTCAATCCAGAAAATTCGAACTCCTCAAGAACCATGCTCTCAAGCGCAGGTTCCTAGCATTCGGAAAAGTTATTCTGCCCTGGGACAAAGTCAGTGTGTGACTAAGTGGCAGGCTGACTGGATTCTTGTCAGACAGGACCAGGAGCATACAGTACCTGGCCTGTATGGCCCAGTCTGGCGCTATCATGACCATTCTTGCATGTTCCCTCCAGAGTTTCTGGAGTACTTTCTTAAGAAGTGGAAATTGTGGGTGGGAAGGCATACAGGAACCTCCCTGTCCAGACCTATGCCAGGGCATCCTCTGGAGCGGTTCCTCTGGCTGGTGGTCTGCAACAAAACTGTCAGAGCAGACAGCTCTCCCAAGATGCAAACAGGTCTATATTGGGAGTGCCCAACCTTCTGAACACTGTGGCCAGTATCTGCTGGTTTTAAGGCACATCTGTGATTTCCCTGGCCGACTCTCTTAGGGAATCTGCTAGGACGTTGCCTTTGCCTGGCAGATGCAATCCATACGTTTGCTTCTAAGCAATAAGTCGGGTCCCAGATTCTCACTGCCTCTGTACACAGCAGAGGCTCTTGTTCCACCCTGCTTGTTCATGTAGTACATTGCTGTGGTGTTGTCTGTCCCGATTTGGACAGTATGATCCTGTAGCTGGGAGGAGAAAGACTGCATTGCTAGCATTACTGCTCTGAACTCTAGGAGGTTTATATGTTCTAGTGACTCCAGTGGGCTTCATGTGCCACACACTGGGAGGTCCTGTAGGTGGGCACCCCACCTCAGGAGTGAGGCATCTGTAGCAAGTATACTTGAAGGTGATTGCTGAAAGGGGAATGCCCTCTCTGAGGTTGCCTTCTTACCGCTCTAAAGATTCCACTAGTGCTTTTGTCACCGACACTAGCTTTGAGAGTGGAGCTCAATGTTGGGACCAGATGTCCCTTAAGCGGTACTGGGTCTCTCTCATTTCAAACCTGGCCTAAGGAACCACAGCTGTGGATGCAGCCATGTGACCCAGTAACCACAGCAAGTCTCTTGCAGGTCTTGGTTGACCTGCTGTTAAAGACTCTGCTGTCACCATCAAAGCCATAACTTTGGCTTGTGGGAGGAAGGCTTTCTCGTGCAGTGTTTAGCTTTGCTTCTATAAAGTCCAGTATTTGAACAGGCTCTATCTAGGACTTCTGTAGGCTTATCAAGAATCCTAGGTTCTCCAGGGTGCTTTTCACCAACTGAACTGAGCACCTTGCGTCCTGTTCTGCCCGTCCTTCTCATTGTTACTTTTGAAAAGTGTTTTTGTATTCTTTCACTTTTTTCAAGGAGGCCTTTGTTTCTTCACCATATAATGAATCTTCCTCAAAAGGAGAACTCCATCGCCTTGTTTTGAGTATCCGGGAAAGAATGGTATTCCTCAGCCAGGAAAACCTCCTTAATAATACAGCATGGTTTCCAAGATGGCAGCCATGCTGGGCTAGCCATGTGTATAGCTCTGTAGTGCTTCGTGTTTTAGTTTTTATTTTTTACGTCGGTATGTCATTCTTTTTTTAATATATTTTTACTTCTATCTACATTTGGAGTCGGGAGTCAGGAGATGGCGGTTCATGGATTCGGCGATTTGGAGGACTTTATGAAATCCCGAAAGACTTTTTATAAGTCTTTTTGAAGTTTTCTGCCGTTGAGACTGGGAGACTGTGGTTTATGGACCTGGACCTGACGATTTGGAGGACACGGTGTAACTCTGTAAGACCTCTTGGAAGTTTTAAAGTTTGCCATTGTTGGGTAAACACTGAGTACCTGGAATCGGAAATCGGTGTGTTTACAGCAAAGGTGTTACCTGCTTCAGCTTTTCAGGGGACAGCAATCAGGGGGTTGTTTGGAGTACAGCTGCTTACTGCCTCCTGCTTTCTGTTCATTGGATCTGTTTGAGTCTCCAAGGTACGTTCTACGGGGCTTTTGTGGGTGCCGAAAGCGGATTTACCGATCTGGCTGCTGCTGCTGTATGGAAGACTCCTGTGTATATATATGGGAGTTTTTTGGTCTCAATAGCGAATTTTGGATAACTGAGCGACCATTGCCTGGATCTGGTTTGTGTTTGAGCCCTGTTTTGATTTATCATGCGTGGAGTTTTGGAGAAGGAGGAGAGGTTTAGCCAGTCCAGCTGACTGGAGGTGGGTTGCGGGGTACGACAGTTTGTCCCTGGGAGGATCGGGTGTGCCTACTGGAGGGTTGGTGTCCTCAGGGCCTCCAGGAGTTGCCGGAATTGCCTGGCAGAGGTTGGGCTTTCCCTTGCATTCCAAGTGGGGATAAGCGGTTGTATATACCGCGACCTGCCCTGGGCTGACTTGGTGCTGGCTATATCTGAACCGAAAAAACTTTATCTCCACTTGTAAATTTATTACTGATACCAGGAATTTTTGCTGTGAACAGAAATGTACTAGCAATTTGTTAGATAGTCTGCTGGTTCTTGATCCTTCACGACTTTTGGATTTAATTGGTTTATTTGAAGCTGCTGTTGGCTTTGCTATGACTTCTACCATCGGTTGACTTCTTCCCCCGACTTTTTTTTTTTTTTGGTCTCCTGGTTGGTGAGAGGACCAGGACACCTGTATTTTTTTCTTCTTTTTGTTTATTTCTATTTTTGTTCGATTATTGTGTGTATTTTGGGTAGCGGGAGTGCCCAACATTCTCCCTTTCCCTCGGCTGTGAGAGGGTTGGGGGGTGCGCAAATTTATATTTGTATATGTATTTTATCCTGTGAGAGGATTTTTATTTATATTATATTCTGTTTTTCTGGGTTTGAATTCTATCCAGTTGGGGAGGAGGGTGGTTCTGCAGGTTTTGTTGGGTTGGGTTTGTTTAAGTTATTGTTTTGCAGAATTTCAATTGTTAGTAATTCTGTTAGGTATTTAGAGTTTTTACATTAGTTTAGTTAGATATTTGTTGTATATTGTTTAGTTTGAGCAAAATCATGTGCTGGCTGGCAGGCTCCACGGTGGTGCGCTATTCATCCTCCTCTCGTCACGCCCTCCGCCCTTTTTATACTCCTCCGCTAGTTTGGGGCATTACCCAACGCGCTGTAGGCGCTAGGTATTGTTCGTGGGAGTGAGGAGGGCGGGGTGGCGAACAGGAGAGGATGAAAGAGCGGAGCCACCGTGATCGGGGTTACTAAGTTCAGAAGGCACCCTGGGGCAAATTGGAATCCAGACCAAGGTCTCCCGTGTCTGGTGCCCATACCCAAGGGCACTATGGAATTTGGTGGGCAGATAGGCCGGACAGCTTCCGAGGTTTGTCCAACTCTGGCGGTGTTATGCAATGCCAGGTCTGTTAAGAATAAGACTGCTATTTTAGCCGATCTTATTAGTTCGGCTGACCTGACTTGCATCACAGAGACCTGGCTGGATGAAAATTCAGGCCCCATATTGGAGGCCATGATTCCGGCCGGGTACTGTGTGATACACCACCAGAGACTGGACTGCAGGGTTGGGTGGGTTGCAGTCTGTTTCAAGACTAAATTGGGCCTCTCGAATGTGGTAGTAGGTGAGGCTGAATCCTTTGAGTGTACAGTTGTAGCAGGTGTAGGCGTTGGAATGGTTCTCATCTACCGTCCACCTGGAGATGGGAAACGCTTCTTACAGGAAGTAGCAGACTTCCTCGTCGATACGTTTTAACGCCTGGGTCGACGATGAACTCACAATTTGGTAATTACTTCCTCCAACTTATGTTTTCTTTGGGCCTTACACAGGTAGTTGCCACTGCTACACATAAATCCGGGCACTCTTTGGATTTAGTCTTCCTCTTAAGGATTGATTCATCAGACGTGGGGGTGGAACCAGTCACCTGGTCTGACCACACCGTGAGGTTCAATCTCTACACCCCCCTGAGAAGGCCTTCTCCTGTGGAGATGGTCAGGTACTGCCCATTACGGAATATTACTTTCCAGGGCCTTGTAGCGGTCCTCGACCTCTCATCCCTCGTGTTGACTAGCAGTAACCCAGAGGCACTGGTAGTGGCCTATAATACGGCCGTTACGGGGGGCCCTGGATCTTACTGCTCCCATTCGAGAGCGCCCGCTATCCCTTCACCCCAGGTCCCCTTGGTTTTATGGGACACTGAGGGAGTTGCGGAGACAGGGACGAAGGTTAGAGCGTTGTTGGCACAAATCCGCCCTTGATGCCGACCACCTTAGATAGAATAATGTTCCATCAATCAATCTGCAATCACCCATAAGAAGGCAGAATTCCTGTCCAGGGAGATTGCAGTTGCACAGAATCGACTGGCTCAGTTGTTTCGGACTGTAGACAGACTGTGCAACCCAGCCAGTCTGAAAGTCCGAAAAGCCTTTTCGCAAGTAGAGTGCGAGGAGCTCGCTTGGTTCTTTGCAACTAAAGGTTGCTGACATCAGGGCAGGCTTGCGTCCAGCAATCTCTAAGGGTGATGTTGTGGAACAGTGCGAGTTCACAAAACCTCAATTCTCTTGGAGTTACTTTTGTCGACTGGAAGTCATGGATATTATGAGGATCATCCATAGTGTGCAGCCTACGAGCTGTAGTTTGGACCCTGGACCAACTCCCCTAATTTTGGGTTGTCTTGAGACAATCGGTCCAGTTATGGTGCAAATAGTCTGGTGCTTCTTAGAGTCTGGTGAGTTTCCCAACTCCCTGAAAGAGGCGGTGGCGACACCCCTCTTGAAAAAAGTTTCTCTGGACCCAGACTGTTTTTTCAAACTACAGACCTATTTCTAACCTTCCCTTTATTAGGAAGGTTATTGAGAAGGTAGTGGCAGCTCAATTGGAAGACCATTTAACCAATCATAATGTCTATGAATCCTTCCAATCCGGTTTTCGTAAAAGACACAGCACAGAGACCGTGCTGGTTCGGGTGCTTAATGATCTTCTGAGTGCGAGAGATCAGAAGAGATGTTCCATTCTAGTTCTTCTTGATCTCTCGTCAGCTTTTGACACTGTGAATCACTTGGTGGTGTTAGCACGCCTGAGGTCAATCTGTGGAATGTCGGGAACGGTTTTAAAATGGTTCACTAAATTCCTCACTGGGAGATCACAAAGAGTTGTGTCGGGGGTTCATTCCTCCAGCCCAACTTCTTTGTTGTGCGGGGTGCCTCAGGGTTCAGTGCTGTCACCCATGTTATTCGCAGTGTATATGCTGTCCCTCGGAGACATTATAAGACTGTATGGGCTGAGGTTTCACTGCTATGCAGATGACACCCAGCTATACTTGTCTTTTGCACCTGACTAGGATGGAGCACTCTCGGTGTTTAATAACTGCCTGGAAGAAATCCAAGGGTGGATGGATTCTATTTGGTTAAAGTTGAACT